>JAAAKQ030465308.1:10411-24168 GCA_010016005.3 Zanna intricata | reverse complement strand
TTCACAACAAAAGTAAATTAGTAATTAAAAATAAAGTACAAAATACATTTTTTGATTGCAGTTTTTTGTGAAATCTTTTCTTTTCTTTTAGAATTGTTTTCAGAATCACGAGATACCACTTATTATTTTCGACGATATAATTGCATATATACCCATAATGTTTTGTATTCTTCAATTTTTTCTTTTGTAAATAAGTTATGAAGAACTAAAGTGATAAAAAATAAGTTTATCAAAAAAATTTAAGTATTTAGTAATATACTGTGTACCTGGTTGACCCGGTAAAGTAGTGGTAATCTCGTCGTAAATCAATTGTTTAAAACCTTATTTTCGAAGTAGAGGATTATTCCAAGGTTGCAATTATAATAAAAGCAAGTTAACTTTTTACGGATTTTAATACTAAACAGTGGATACCGGTATGTTTTAATGGTTAGGGTTTAATTAACCAGCACTCTTCTCAGGAATGACAGCCTGAGCCTATTCAAGACTACATGTCATTTAAATATCATACGTATGATCCTCATCTCGCTGGGCCTTGGAGTTTCTTATTATTCCAACGTTGAACAGATTGCAATGTACAAATAAGGAACAAAAAAAAAAAAAAAAAAATCAAATTGTGCACTGTATTTACACCGGTATTTACACCAATATCAACTAATATATAAAAGAAAAGATATTTTTAATTAGGCTAAATGAATGATTTAATAATCCAAAACTCGCCAGATATTCGGTATATCCTTAATAGTTGCATCTATTTTTCATGAAGCTGCAGCATACAAGTAAATTGTAAGTTATTATTTATTCACCAGCCAAAAATCTTGTTAATTATAATCCAGAAATAAACGATGGATAAAAGACACAAAGGATAAATCCTTTCTAGTAGTCACAGGACTACGTAAAAAAAAATTGATTATTTTTTAATATTTTGAATAGATAAAATAATAGAAAGAAATTATAAAATAATATGCTGTCCAAAGCTTACCGGTTACAGTATCCCTTGCACTATAAACTTCTCCGTACGTCCCTTCACCGATTAATTCCTGTAATGTAAACCGGGAGCCAGGCTCCTGGAGTGATTCGACGTCCACATGACGGCTTATACCTCGGTAAGACATTCTTACCTATATAACACATGAAAAATAATAATTAGTAATTTTAGTATTAACAGTAGTTATTTTTCTATAACTAATGCATATTTTATTGTTTATTATAGAAAAGATTTTTTAAAAATCCTTGGTTCATATACAGAAGCTCGGAGGATAGTTGATACTTCATCACTGCTCAAATTACTTTTCTAAAAAGAATGGCTCGTACCAGAGAAATGTAATAAAGAGTTATAGAAGAACGGCAGCTGGAGGACTATTACAATCCAGCTGCTTTATTACCACTTCCCATCAGTACCTTCCCCTCTTTTGAATTTCTATTAAAAGTTATCATAGTTTAAATATCTAACAATTTTATTTAGCTAAACTGATATCTTTATTTGAAAATAATGTTCAATATGGCGACCTGACATAAGTTAAAATTCATCAACGAAAACGAAAGCCACTCTGAAAAATAATTAATTTTTATGCAAGGCTAAACAAGACAATTTTAGAGGGAAGGGAAACTTTTCATTGAGGATCTTATGGGTGTATGTGTTTGTTTTTTTTAGGTATAAAAGCAGGATAACTATCCAAATAGATAGAAAACGGTGTTTTTTTACGTATTTGAATTCATAAATGACATACTAAATTCATCTAAAAATTACTTTTCAAAATTTTAAGGGGAATAATTTTGCTTTTACCTTTAGAACGAAATTTGAAAAAATTTAATTATAAATATAATCTGTAGAGATGGATGGAGAATTGGTACTAAACTGGTTGAATTGAAACTATTGCTGCGTTATACAACCACTTGCATGAATTTTATCCTGAAAGTTTGCCAAACAAAATCTGGGAGTGGAAACCAGCAAGGACAAAAAAAAAAAAAAAAAAAAAAAAAAAAAAAAAAAAAAAAAACATAAAATAAAAATAAAATCAAGGCTGTTGAGATGGTAGAAAAGTAGACACAGTTGTAGGAGGAGAAATAGTGGTTTAAACAGGCATGGGGTTGGAATACGAGGTAGATAGATAATGAGGCTGTAACTTAAACCGCTGGCCAAATAAATAATATAAAATATACATTTATTAGTTCTAATTCTACGAGCCAAGGATTTTAATTATAAATGCACTTAAACAGCGCATAATATTTTACTTCTTTTAACATATTATTCTTAATGTTACATACAATCCTTTTCTTTAACAAAAGACATCCGATCCCGTAGGACATAAAATTCATTAGCATCTTATCCAATATGTAGCTGGTGTATTTCAGGTGATTTGCAGAATTGCAGGATGTTTAATTTTGTCAAGAAATTACTTCTTTTATAATTGAATTTATTATTTTAAATAGATTTGTTACGTTTTAAAATAATCTGAAGCCAAATTAAAGTGCAAGGACAAATATTTACTAAAGCTAGGGAAGTGGAGACTCAAGGGCATGTTCCTAACAGTACAATCCAATTATCTGTAAGTGTTTAAAAAAGATTATGCACATAAATAACTATGTATCCAGTATTTAATTACTTGAAAATTATTTTCTGTTAATATTTTCCATAAATTGACTGAAATTCATAATAAATATGTTTCTGCAGTTTAAAGCAATGTTAATTTATTTAGAACTGATGAAATTTGTTTAAGTACAGGCTCTGTTGAAAAATTATAGAAAAATTATAAATCTAAACAAATTACTTAAGACAATTCTGAGTTCCATTTATTCATCTCAACTTAGTAAGTTCAACTAGTTTAATGTACTGTTTCAACGAAACGAAGTAAATTATTTTGTTGGTTTTTTTGTCTTACTCAATTATTCTTAAATGTATTTATGACGTATAAAAAAGCTCATGAGTTACAAGGGACGATTATGCGGCAATTTTATAAAAATTATATTCGAGAATAGGGAAGAATAAGGGAGGATTGATTTTCTCTCCCACTCTTATATGAAAAGTAAAGTTAAACCTTAAAAATATAATTATGTAAAAATATTTTAAACAAATATTGTAAATCTCTAGAAATAAAAACTAAAAACCGGGTAAAAACTGCGTAACTTTACCAGGTTCGCTTTATAAATGATACTTACGAGTCGATCATAACAATTATAAAATATAAAATGGAAATGGAAAAAGATTTTGGAAATGGGCTTGTAGAAATCGATTTTAGAAATAATAAGTCAAAATAAATGAAAATTGGATACTGTCGTCATTAGTTGTCTATGGGGAATTTAAAACAATTAAGGTCTTATGAATAGAAACCTTGGTCAAATTTGGTTGTTAATGGTTAAGAAGTTTTACAAACATAGAAAAAAAAATTATATTGAGTACAGTCGTGCCCGTTTGTCGGATCGAGGAAAAATTTAATAAAGTTAAAACTTACGTAACAAATATAAAAAATAACTCACATAAAACCTGACATGTCGTTCTGAATAACGTATAATTTTCGGCAGGCTTGTCATGCTGATATGGACCCATATATTCAACTAATTGAAAAGAACCTAGTTCTTTCTAAACTTTTTTTTTTTATTAAACCTGACGCTGGATGTTTGTTTTGCTTTAAAAATGGTTGTTTTATTTCCTGGACTGACTTATCATTAAGATTAACTCAATTAATACAATTTTTATAGTTTTGGCAACTGACATATACACAAAAAAAAATAAATACATTTGATGGAAGGTGTCCTTTAGAATTAAAAAATTAATTCTAATTCAAAAAGGTTTTATCATAATAAATAATAATAAAAAGAAATTTTTCTAGGCTACAATATAGTATATTTTAATGATAAAATTTATTTTATTATTTAATTCAATAGTGTAGAAAGTAAATTTGATGTAATAAATAATATACAGTCATTTGTAAAACATACAACCGATAATAATATAACTTTAATAAACAAACAAGACTGCATATATATAAAAACTAATAAAAAGAAACATGGAGATAATTTTATAAAATTATACAGGAAGTTCTGAGATAATGGATGATAAAGAACGCATTCATGGATGTATAAAAGATCCGGAAGAGAAAAAAAAAACAAATTCTATCAGCGGTTACAGTTCAAATGGAATGTAATTTAATAAAGTAGACCTTTACTTATTTCAAATTATCAGATTAAAGTTTCTACCGAAAAAAAAAACCGTACAGTTTTTTATATACACATCTTATATACAAATTTAGATTCAAAATTGGTTTGATTTTTCATTCGTAATTGATTTAAAACTAAGTATAATTTGTTACTTATAAAAAATTATTTTTGTCATTAATTTCTTGACTGAATTGATATATTTTTGTATTTCTTTCTGTTTTGGAGCTTCTTATATTTCTTTTTCTATTATTCATCTTTTAATAATAATAGTAATATTTAATATTTCTTTCTGCTTACAGTTTTTATCTTATAAATTTCTATTAACTTTTAAACTATATTAAATAACTTCGAGTATGTTAAAATATGGACTATCAGTCTGGTTGTTCAGGTAATATTTTATACATGCTCGTTTTCCCAATTTGTTTATAAAACCTCATTTAAAGCACTGCTTTACAATTTATTCTATATTTAAAAGAGATACCACTTAAACATTTTCGTACTTTAAAATAGGTTTTTCATCCACTGTGCATAAATATCAAAAGAAGAATTTATTTTAAAACATGTTCCATGTTACAAATGAGTAAATAAAGAGAACAGTATAAATAATTTTTTAACTCGCAATGTTGTTCTCACTGCTATCCGGTAATAACTACTTCCTCCTGTTCGATACAGTCGAATTTACCAAATGAGTATATTAATGTTTGTGTAAAGATCACTAGCATTATATAACTAAAACAGTTTTTTTTTCTGATTTTGAATAAATTTTCGGTGAAAAGTACAGTATTATTATTATTAAGTAGCAGGGTGGCACTGGGGAGCAAAATAAATTTTCTATACGTTTTAGGTATGACGACGGCTTTGAAAATACCATTCACTTAAAATGTAATTTCCTTAAATATATATATATATATATATATATATACACATACAAGCTAATGTAAAAAATTTATGGCTCGAAAATCTCCAAAAAAACTACGTCAATTTCACTGAAATTTAGATATGCTATATATATATATATATATTTATATGTATAAAATTTTAATTAATGAATTATTTAATCTTACACGGGTTACATTGGTTCGAATCAGACTTTATCTCTCTCTTTTTTTTTTTTAATTCATATATATTGATTGATTAATAATTATTAACCTCTGTAAAAAAAAATGTTTACAATAAATAAAAATTTAATAACAATAAAATAAAAAAAAATTTTAAAAATCACAAATTATAGACGAAATAAATTTTTTTGTACTTTAAAATATGTGTTTATGTAATTTAATGCGCGTACAAGGAAATCATGTAGTGTCCACATCATATTTTTTTTATGTGTTTGAGTATGCGCGCGTGTCAAAAAGATATCGTTAACATTACAAAGTTAGGGACAAAAATTGATAAAACATTTCTATTCAACATTTATAAACGTCTAATACAAAGGCAATAAATATGTATGTAAAAGTAAAAATATTAACAGTAGAGAAAAATTGGTTTTTATTGAAAACCAGAAACTTGATTAATGAAACAATAAGTATTGATACTGAAGCATTATTAGTAAGATATTTTAAATTAAGGTAAAGGAAAGCTTAGAAATCTTATCTGAATAAAAATAAGTAAATGTATTTATCATAATATCCAGTAATAACAGGTTTAATTACGATAAACACAAACAAAATCAACCTATAAGTAAAATTCCTGAAATTTTTAATGAATTTTTAATTCTTTTTAAATAAAAAAAATAAACAATTAATTATTATTATTAATAAATTTATTATACGTAGTTAAAATGATTTCTTCCAATGAAGTTATAAAGATGTATTTGTATTCTTAAAGTTACTTTAGGAAACGAATTAATTGGGATTATAACCCTTAAAAGTTATTGTTTAATTAAATGTGCTTGAATAATTTTTGAAATACAGGTGTGTAGAACATCTTTTTTCCTGACAGACGGGAAGGCAGAAGCAGTTTTTTTTTAATAATATTTGTGATCCGGTTTCTTAGTCTACTCATTTAACACCATCTGGGAATTTATTTTATGAGTAGACACTTTCAATGGTTCCTCATTTTATGAAGTGAACGAAAAGTTACACAACCCGTACGGAACAAAAATATTTGGGGAAGTCAATATATAAAAAAAACTTTATTACATAAATAAATATTAAATAAATTCATAACTTACACTAAGTTTGTTATAATAAAAGTTCGAAATCGTCATTCAAACGCAACTATATAAGCATGACACGTTTATTTATGCTATCAACTACTTTTTTAAAGATTGTAGCATTGATATGGAATATTTCGACTTTAATGTTCCGTTTGAGACGATCAGTTGTGTAAGGATTTTTTCTGAACACTTTTTATTTTAAATGACGGCAAAAAAAATTCGTAGGAGATATACCTAGCGACTTAGGTCACTTCCTTTCCAAAGAACTTAATGATTGCTTGATTGCTCTGGCAATGGCTGGATTTCGGCCTTTACTGTGATCCAAGCGCAATAAAATTGGTGTACAGGTACTTGCTGGCATTCAGCGACCTAGGCGCGGCAGAGAATTACTGTCCTAGTTTTAATTAATTTTAGTTTTGACGCGATTTTTATTACATTACAGGTCATATATTTTTATTATAGACGGGGTGCGCCTACGCAAGTAGTTTTATATAAGACATGTGAACTTCGGGACACGTAAGCGAGTGGTGTTGTGTACCAAGCTTAGTCCGCTCACGCAATTAGTTTAGTTAGCTCCAGGAGCTATAGAATAAAGAGTCGCTTAAACGTTTCGGGCATAGTAGCTGTTTGAAACACGGACATTCGGTCTTATGTTCTAGGGCGACCGAATGGGGTGATGGCGGGAGAAACGCCAGTAAACCAATTCCCAAACATCTTATGTAACAGTAGTATTATATATTGACTGCGCTGTTGATGTCTTGCTGCAATAGCCTTCATCTTCCAGTAGCGCTATGAAATCTGTTGTAATCTGCTGGTAGCACTCAGATGATACTGCTTCAGTGAAATCTAATGAAGCGACAATTTTTTTAAGAGATTTTTTCTGTATGTCATATAGTCTAGTTGAAAACGTGACGGTTCTCAGCACTCCGAACTGTTGTTCTGCCTGATTACATAGCCACCTAGATGAGAACTCATGCCTAATTACTAAAGAAAATGTCATCCGAATATTGCCTCAAATAAAACATATAAACCAATTGCAATAATAGATATTTTTCCACGATTGGGTTCTCCATATTCTTACACGACACGAGTAAGATACGGATATTAATTTCTTTGCGGCTGTTCTGGGTACTCCTGCTTGACATTCCAATCTACTGAGATAGCGTACTTACTGACTTTTAATGTGATATTTCAAAGGATGTACGAACACGTTCTAACGATTTGTCATTTAAAACTGTTGGCCGGCTGGATTGTTTTCATTTTTTCTTTTCTGTTTAGCTTCCAGAAGGTATTACTTTTACCGGTACTATTACTTTTATAGGTACTACTATTACCGTAAGGTATTACTTCAGAGGATGACTAAGGATATGTATGAATATAAATGAGCTGTCTTCTACAGCTCAGATTGATCACTCCCATATGTGTGGTTAATTGAAACCCAACTATCAAAGAATACAGGTAACTACAATCTAGTATTCAAATCCATACTTAGCTTTAGTATGGATTTGAATACTAGATTGTCCGTACTAAAGACCTAGTCCGTACTAAAGACCTTTCCTATAATTTGAACCATACAATTCTCGACTGTTTTCATTCATCTACACTACCGAATTGAATAAAATTAGCGATTAAGCTTGAAATTGTTCCCTTAATGGGTACTTCTTTTCGAGGAAAAACTACAGCCGAAATCTTCCTGGGACTATAAAACAACTGCGATTTAAAGAACTCTCAGGAACAAACGCATGTTGAGACTTTGTAAAACACATGGTATTCTTTTTGTAGTACATCTGCCACTGATAAGATAGGAAAAATTCCTTGGTTGTTGTGAATACGTTTTTGCTAATGATGCAGCATTACCAACCTACTCATTAGTTCTACTTAAAAGCAAATTTCCTACTTCAGTGGATTAAGGAAGTCAAGGTCATGAAATTTTTCGTTTATTCTGTATTCGTGTTGACATAAATTAATAATGATCACTTGTAAAGCAGAGTTTTTTCCATAGTTGGATTTTTTGTATGAAGTTTTATATATATATATATAGTTATTACCTGTCATAATTAACACTGGGGAAAAATAAATCATATTGTGTAAGAATGTTCGAAAAATAATTAGTTATTCATTAAAGTTTTTGTCTCCTTTGTCCTTCGGTAATAAAAAAGGAACAATTTTTAGTTTCTTTCTCCAATAAACCTTTTTTTATATCAAAGTCATCAAAAGAAATTATTTTTTGTATTTTATGTTAATACAGTGATAATATATTTCGTTAAAACAAACTAAATGAAATATCGCATAATAGTTAAAATAAAAATAGATAGCGAAGAAGTTGACAGTTTCGTCTCCTAAAAAGGAAGTCTAATTAAAAGGTCATTAAGATAAATTTGTACTAAGAACAGATCGTATTATTTTATATGTACGACAGCTAAAAAAAATCTAATGTAACTTTTGGCCTCGAAAATCTTTAAACTGTCTCATTGAAGGTCATAAATGTCACTATTTTGCTTTCATTTTAAAAAAAAATTTGCCACTGCATTGAGAACATAAATGAACTAAATAAACAACTATTAAGTAGTCTATAATGTCAGATAACTGTTAACAAATTAACAGTTAACAGTTACTTTAATTAATGGTAATGGATTTTACTAAAAATTTTAAGTAAATAAGTTACTCAGTATCAAATTACTTTAAATAAGTTTCGAATATTAATATTTAATTCCAATGTATTTAAATAATAATCTATACATACAAATTAAACAAAATCAATGATTAAAAAAAAAACACATCCTAAAAAAGTTAAAAAATAATACTTTACTTTCCTGGTTGTAAATTTATACTGTACAAATGTGTGCAATATACTAGATAAGGGAAATATGCTAATCGAGTCAAATTTTATATGATGGGATTTTTTAAGATCTCGATGTCTCATATTCTCTTGAAAAAAAAACAACAGAATTTTACCATTGAAAAATTCTGGAAAGGTGTAAGTTAATAGATAAGTATGTGTGTTTGCCTTTTTATCTTCATATCTTCAGATTCGATGGATCAAATCTGGCACGATGGTTTTTGTATATAAGGTATTAATGTTTATTAATTTTTGTTACAATTGGTCAAGGAAACAGGGAAATACGAACATTAAGATGTCCATATCCTAAATTTTACTTAGTGTAGGTACATTTTTTCATTAATTTAACATCCTTCAGATATCTGAGATACTTTCTGGTGTTTGATCTTATTCATATTCACAAAAATAAGTGGGGGACTAAAAACTCTTTCATTTATTTACTCTTTTTATCTATTTTGTCATTTCTGAACACAAAGTTCATTCTTGTACTAATTTGATGATTGCACTAAATTTGTAAGTAATTTTTGGTTATTTATTTGGGCAATTTTTTTTTTTGCTTGATGACATCACTACATAAGCTTGAAGCTTGTGCGTGGGATATGGAAAATGTCATGCCTGACTGGGATTCGAACCCGGAACCTAGGATGAAAGATAGAGAGGTAACCAACCCGCCATGGAGATCGGAAAATTCATCCGGAGTTATTTTATTGGTATATACGTGATGAAGAAGATACAAGGTATTTTCGTCTTAGGTTACAATCTGCCGAGGGTAAAAACTCCCGATAATCTCAATTTAGTGTTGATTTCAAAAATTCGAAATTTAAAAAAGACTTAATAAAGTATATTCTTTATTGATTTATTTTAAGGAAAAACCTTTTTTTTTATCTTATTTTTATTTTAAATAATACTGAGTAGCAGAAAAAATACTGTTCTTTTGAAATAAAAGCTTTTATAACAAATGCAAAGAAAAAACCGGCATCGTGATAAAAAAACGATGCAAATAAATTACAGCCATAAATAAATAATAACACTCCAGGGGCTGATGGCCTCACAGCAGGGTCCTAGGACAGCAAATCCGAGGGTCATCATGTCGATGGTGACGTCGGTACTTTTGTATGCTTCCCCTGTTTGGGTAGCTGCAATAGGAAAAGCGAGGAACCTGCGTCGGCTGATCGGGGTTCACAGAAGGTCGTTGCTGGGCGTAGTCTCAGTTTACAGAACCACCTCCTACGTTGAGGTATGAGTGCTTGCGGGTGTTCTCCCAACTGACGTGCAGATTAAGGAACGCACGATAAGGTTCAAAGGAATGCCAAAGAGGGAGTGCAGGGACGTCGTCACGCAGGAATGGGCAGCTCGGTGACTCAACGGAAACGCAGCAGCGTGGACAAGACTGATCACTGATTTTGAAGGGTGGATAAGCAGAAAAAATGGTGACATGAAATACCACCTGACACAATTTTTTACAGGGCATGGCTGTTTCAACACGTACCTCCACCGCATCGGGTTGAGGAACACGCCGGTGTGCGCCTTCTGTCCGGCAGAGGACACACCTGAGGATATGATCTTCCATTGCAACAGATGGGAGGCTTGGAGAAGAGTCACCGCAGTTCGGAATTTAACCCCAGGTAACATATGCGAATATATGCTGAGGTCTTCACAAACCTGGAACGAAGCAGATAGCTTGATTTTGAAGATAATTGCCAGCAAAGAAGAACATGATAGGCAAATACGTCACCAGAGGTGACTCCTGGGAACGGGGCGGGGACAGCCCCACTCGTGAGGTGTGTCATGCCCCGGCGTGGCGCACTCGATGAGCGATTGGGGACTCTGCTGCTCCCTTGTTCACGGAGTCGAGAAGAAGTGGTAGCCTACACGAGGAAGTCAACAAAAAGGAAAAAAAGAGAGAAGGACAAAAAAGAGGAAGTTTGCCCTCCCAAACTAAGTTGTTTTGAAATAAAGATTAGAACCTTTCTTCATTCCCGATCCTTCGCCCTAGCATCCCATTAAGGTGAGCAGCCCCTCCCTTGGGTTGCGTTGATACTTAATTGTAGGTCCGATCCAGGGGGGGAGAAAAAAAAATTACAGCCGAACATGAGTTAAGATCGTCTGGAATAAGTTAATATATAATACGTTTTTCTCGTTAATTAATGTTCGTTTAAGTAAGTTCAAACTAATTTTATTAAATCTTTTGTGAGAAATGCTGTTAGTATGAGGATATTATATAACATTACGAACAGTAATCCAGTATTACGTAATTCTTTGTTTATATTAACAAAGAATCTTTTGTTTAAAAATGTTCCACTTAAGTTATCTATGGAATAAAATTCAATAAAACCACCATTATACAGGAAGTTCCTGTATAAAAAGAGAAAAAACCTGAAAAGAAGGCCTTGAAGCTTTAAATATACATAAAAATAAATTTAAATGCGTACGGATTTAATTGAGAATCGCTTCTTTTTTAAAAATAAGATTAAAAACAACTAAAAGTAAATAAGAATTTATTGCCGGCCTCCGTAGCGCGAGTGGTAGAGTCTCGGCCTTTTATTCGGAGGTCCCGGGTTCGAATCCCGGTCAGGCATGGCATTTTTCACACACGCTACAATTCATTCATTTCATCCTCTGAAGATATACCTTAACGGTGGTTCCGGAGGTTAAAAAAAGGAGAAAATAAAGAAAAGAATTTTTTAAATAATCAGGAATATCTGAAATATGTTTATTTTTTTAGTTTTAGTTTAGTTTAGTTTTTTCATCTCCAGTAAGATAAAAATGTGAATCTCGTAATTTATTATCCCACATCCGTAGTTTAACAGTATAAGAAAATCTTTTATCAGTTTTTCCACTATGAGTAAACATATGGACTCTTCTTCCCCCAAAAATCATACATTATTTCTCAAGAGAAACATGTTACTGAATTTTAATTTTCTCAAAAATAATACGGGTAAAATTATTTGAAAAGCATTAAAACAATTTCCAAATAATTAACTGCATCAAAGAAATTTATTAAGTTGATTTTTTATTCATCAAAATTTAGAAAGAAAGCTCAGTGGATGAGAGGGTGGGAACGGTTAGCTTTGTCAGATGTAGGCACGAGGAATATATCAGTACGTTCAGTCGCGTTATACTAACCCTTCCACTCGATTAAGGGGGCGAACTCTACTTCAGACAGAACTTCGGACATTTATTCCCGGGTTAACTAACCCGGGAATTTTGTTTCTGGATCACAGGTTCGAAACCCGGCTAGGCATGGCATTTTCACAAGCTACAAATAACTGCTATCCTTTATGCATTTCATCCATTGAAGTAATACCTAACGGTAGTCCCGGAGACTAAAAAAAAGTAGAATACTGCGTATCTATATGTTTTTATAACTTTCTAAGATTTGACGGTGATAGGGAAAGAGATATTCTGATAATAAAATTTGAATAATCCATCACACGAGTAGGCCTATAAAATATTTCAATAGTAAATAATAGATAATGTAAAAATTAAATAATTTACAATAAAATTTTAGATTAGATAAATTATGCAAACATTTCTTATTATCTATGTGGTTATATAAAATAAAAAAATTTTACATATCGATATGAGTGTGTAAAAATCGATTAATTCTACAAATTTTATCAAAAAGGAAGTAATTTTTTTTTTGTGTTCGTTAGGTTATGCCGATTTATTAAATAAAATAGTAATTTTCTTCTTACGTTTCATTATTTGCTATCTGGAGAATGAATACCCGGTTAAATTCCCTACTCTCTCAGGATGTAGTACTACACATATTTACTTGATAATAAAGTGCTGGTAATGTAAAACTTTCCATATATTTTCAGAAATTTAACCTTGAGCGATACAATTTTACTCAAAGATAATTGTTACTCTTACATAGTTTTATATATATTTATATATATATATATATATATACATATAATGTACAAGATTCAGTCGTTATACCAGGAAAACGTTATAAAAAAATGTTTATCGTATTTTTTAATAGTACTTTCCAATTTTATTTCTGACAGTATTTTTCTTTATATTTTGTTAACAGACTTAAAAAACAGTAATATAATAATTTAAGAATTTAAATACAGAAATGAAAGAAAATTAATAGAAAATATACAGCACAAATTTAATGGCGGTTATATTCAAACATTACAAAATACTGTCGTTTAGTTTCGGGTTTTCTATGTAGTTTTTCATTCTTATTTGCAGTTTCCATGTATTCTTTTTCTTACTTTTATTAAAATGCATAGGTTTCACGTTATGGCGTTTTATATATATATATATATATATATATATATTAAGTTTATTTTATTTATGATAATTTATATATATATATATGCTGTAAAAATATGGCCAAAAAATGAATAAAAAAGTTCTTTAAGTTTCAAGTCTGAGCCAAATAAATGATTAGTGTGTTTATTGGTAATTTAAAAAAAAAATTTTTTTTTTGAGGCGGACTTCAAAACAATATTTAAAATTTTTTTAAATATATTTTCGTTAATTTATTAAAAAAATTTTTTGTGCAAATTTTCTACTAACCACGTAAAATACAATTTCTTTTAACATTTTGTTTTTTCCTTTGATGGGTTAACAATATTTTGTCATTTTGAA
>JAAAKQ030465197.1:12993-24171 GCA_010016005.3 Zanna intricata | reverse complement strand
ATGGGATACCCATGTTTCATCTCCAGTAACGATTTGACTCAACATGTTATCCCCTTCTTCCTTGTAACGAATCAAAACATCCAATGGACTGGCAAACCCCTTCCCTTTGTGGTCCATTGTAAGGAGTCTGGGTACCCACCGAGAACACAATTTCTTGAAGCTAGATTTTCAGTCACAATTTTGCACAACACCTAGAAACTTGGGGAAATTCCAATGACAGAGTGGTTATTGTGAATCATCTGTCCTCATGAATTTTTAAATCAACTAGAGCCACCAAATCATCAGTGATCACAGAGGGCCAGCCTGAGCGTTCTTCGTCATGGACGTTTTCACGGCCACCTTTAAACTCCCTAACCCATTTCCACACTTTACCTTCACTCATTGCATTAGGGCCATAAACTTCAGTTATCTAGCGATGGATGTCTGTGCGGCCGAATGTTTCTCGAAGTAAGTATGACTGACCGTATCTCACACGCGGCGGACGATTCAATAATCTTACAAATTTTAAAGACGCACAATTAAGTGTACACTTCAGCTTCAGAGCTACAACTGGCGTGAGTTTGTTCACAAAGGATGCTGGTAAGTGGCGCAGCGATTCATTGCGGCATAAACGCGAACTAGAGAACTATACGCGCCAACAGCCCTTACTTAAAAAACGACCCTCGTATGTAAGATTACATCAGGTCCCAGGCTCTAGGGAGCTCTCCAATTAATACAATACCAATGCATACTAATTCAGTATGCATAAAATCTTACATAAAAATTAAGTAGATTCTTCCTGCAAGGTGATCCATTCATCTTTTATTTCCAAGCCTGGAGCAAATATGTATAATACGAAATAGAAACATTTGATAAGATTTCAAGAGCAACAACACCCCATCAAAAAAGTCTGACTACAACATAGTTCAGATCTATTAACTGTGTACAATTATTAAATTACATACATGAATTAAATTTTGTTAAATATGTTTTCCTAACTTAATACCAATGAATAAAATATAGCATGTGCTTTCTAAAAATAACCTTTTTTGAAAATAAAAATGTTTAATAATAAATATTTAATCATATTATGTTTCACTTCATTGACAGTATTACTTTTTATATATGTTAACATTTTTTTTTTTTTTTGTTTTTTTGAAATCATCCATTTCTGTTAAAAGCAGATTATCAATATATTATCATTTATTTTTGTAAATACAATTTTATTAAACACAAAGATAAAAGAACCCTGAACTTATTTACTTTCAGCATATACAGGAAAAAGTAACACAAAAAATGTTAAAGGTTGAAGGAAAATTTTGAATAATACTTTAAAATTATTTTTCAAAACTGCATTTTTATCAAATGTAAAATTAAAAATAAAACTACACATATTATTCCATAGGTCAAGTTTTTTGTTAAACTGCACTGCTGTTTATCTTTGCACATCATTAATTATGATATTCTGTTCTTCTTAATGATAGTCAAAATCAATAGTTAACAGCTGGTTCTGACGGAAATTTATTTTTAAGTACTAACTATATTAACTTTAAAGCCATGTGAATTACAGATTTAACCATTAGAACATGTACAAAAACCACATTTTTGAAGGGGCTTCGTATGCTAATGTGCAATGATACACTTGGATTGATGAAGAAGATGCAGTAGAAGATAGTGATGATCACTATTCATGAAGCTAACAAAAAGAATAGAAATAAATTACAAAGCCTCAGTAAAAAAAAAAATCCCAGAAATTGCAACTTTTACCAGTCTTTTATTTATTTAAATTACAGGAAGTACTACTGACATCTGAAAAATATATTTAGCAATTAAAAGTCTTAAAAGTCATAATACAATTACAGTTTTATAAATAAATTTGGAAAAATTAAAGAAACAGACTACTAATCAATAATACAATAAATAATACTAATAATCATCTTAAATTAGACCATCTTACCTCACACATTCTAACCGATGTATTATTTCAATGATTTGATTCAATCGTGATTGTGGGATCAGCAGAGAAGGAGGAACAACTCAGCATATTTTTTAGAGCTAGGAGAGTGAGAGAGAGATATAGCGAGTGAAATAGATAATGATTATCATTACTGGATGATGACATATCAGCAAAGGAATGTCAAATAATATCAGCACAAAATTAATTACTTCACAAATTACTACCAATAAACATAAATAATTAATTCTTACAAAAAAAAAAAAGATAATAATAATACCATTATTTACCAAATTATGTAAATAATGCCTTATATTTATAAAACATAAAAAACATACATTTAACAACAGATATGATAGTACTGATATCAATTCAAAAAGTAAAATCAATATCTTGATGTCAATACAGCTTTAATAAAATGCTAAATTAACAACTTTATGACTTCAATACAATTTACTTACAAAATAAATTCATGTAAATCTGCATACTTTTCACGTCCTGTCAGACAAGTATAGAGTGAATGAAAATCACTTCATTGCAATCAAAAAACAATGAAACAAGTGAATAAGCTTCCATATTTTATAACAAGATGGCAACTAGTGATGAGAAATTATACAAAAAAAAAATATATATATATATATAAACAAAGACTGAATTCTACATAATTCGAAAAGCCAGAATTTATGAATAGTTAACAATGTTATGATTTAAAAATGTCAGGTATTTTTTATCACATTTCTCATCATTTATTTCCATCTTCATCAAAAAAAAAAGAAAAGTCAAATTCAATCTTTCTGAGTGTACCATAATGTTTGAAGGGATGAAACAACTTTTTTCAAAAATAAATATTTTTCATAGCCTATTTTCCTTCAGTATTTCTGGACTAACACATAATACTTTAAATGAGTATATATATATATATATATATATATACATATATATATTTAAACTCTTATGATCTTTATTGAGATAAACGTAGAAGACTTATTCTTTATCCCTTACCTTATACAATATCACTGACTTTGGTATGTAACAATCAACTAACTTTGGTATTTAAAAATTAATAATTTGGTATTTAGACATCAATAAAATAACTGAACTATCAAAATTAGCTATTCATAAAAAGTTCTTAACTACAACTAATGGTTTATCATTATTCATCATCAAAATTAATTTATTTTAAAATATTAATTACTTATACAAATATTAACCATAGTCATTATTCGATTTTATCAATGAGTGAATCTTCACTAAAATAAGATCCTCTAGATTAAAATATAAGTAGTAGTAGAGCAGAAAGGGGGGCAAAAAAGGTGACTGTTTTAAGGATGGTGTTACAAATGAAGAATTGTTGTTGGAAATTCAAATTCGGTTTTAATTTTACATATGATGTATGCACTCTGTAATGTTAGCGTGCACGTGTGTGTTTCACTAAAAAAGTCAACAGCCTCTTACACAACCAGTTTAACATTATACTATACTCTAATTCAAAGATCCCATAGGAGAGAAAATTCACTCAACTAAACGAACAGTTAAATAACAACGTGGATGTACAAGATCATATTAAAATATGAAAAGAATCATACATCTCATTAGAATATATATATATGCCTGATTTAATTATTAGATACCAACTTTAGAACAAAATTTTAAAAAAGAGATATTAAATAATAAAGATATCAATAATCAACAAATAAGAAAATAATAATGTTTATTTCCAGAAAAGCAGTGATACACCAAAAATAAAAATTTAAAACAAAACAAGTAAAGAAGTGGCACTTAACAGAAATAACAAAGAAGAAAAATGAAAAAATGCAAACAGGCTATATATATCTTTATACATAAACTTACAAATTAAAACTAGAAAGCCTTTCTTTTGCAGTTGTAAAAAACTAGACTTTAGAGAAATATTAACAAAAATATGGTGACAATTTTTTTTACAGGTCTATAAAAAAAAACACTTTTTTCTTAAAGCATGTAATTAATTAAATAAATTTTGAACAATAAAGGATAGTGCAAGGTTCCAAGTTAAATATTAGAGGCACATATCCTATTTTTTTTTTTATTTTTTATTTTTTTTTAATGAACATTTATTCATATTGTACTACTTCAAATTCAATTTCATAACAACTTAGTAATATGTTTGATTTCAAAAGGAATTTTCTATCTAAAAAAAATTTAACATACATCATGTTTGTTCCAAAAACGATATTTATGAGTTTTTAACAGATCATTGCAATCAATAAAATTGCAAACAACATGACCAATGAGAGGAAAGTAGTTAAGGCTAGAGTCCCAAGGCTTAGGATACATAAAAGCTATCTTTGTTTTGGCAATCTTTGGTAATTTCACCACCTAAATTTTTTTATCTTTTTAACGATATAAACTTGTAATATTGTACAATATTAAAAAGTACCAATAATTTGTATATTTAACATTAATTAGATGAGGTTAGCGAGCATAGATTATGTTTTGTTACATTGTGTCGATAATATTGACAAATCTTACTGAAAATATACTGATGAATCGTACATAAATCAACCTAACCTAACCAAATATAACCTTTGCTCACTAACTTGGTCTAATTAACATTAAATACACAAATTACTTATTGATATTTTACAATATTACAAGTATATATCTTTAAAATATAAATAGAAAAATTTAGGAAGGTAAATTCTGAAAGCGAATCTTTTTTTTATGAAAAAGTTTATAAATCGAAGATTTTTTTGTTTTTTTTATTTCCTTTCACGGAGAGAATCTCTGTTCCAATGAATCATTAGTTAAGTTCTCAATTCATAACACAAAGGAAATACATTTTGTTTTAAAATTGTAAGGAATTTAAAATGGTAAATGAAAAAAAAACTTTCATACACCATTTCATTTAATTAGTAGTTTTTGTTACATAATAAATAAAGATTTTCAATCAAATTACTATTAATCGCTAAGTATATTTCATTTTATGTTTGAAGAATTTTGCATAAATTTGTTTAAAGACCAAAATTAAAAAAAATAGAAATAAAATAAAAGTATGAGCTCAGGTTTACTTAGATGTTACACATCTGTAACACTTTAAAAAAAAAAGGCCATATTAGTTTGAGCGATATATTTTATATTTGTGAAACTATCACTGACTAATGTGTAGTAAACGTCTGTTAATATATCATACTATAATTTTTTCATCCTAATACAAGAACTAAACAGTTACAGAAAAAAACTAGGAAACACCATATTGAAAATTCATCTACAAAGGATTTCAGTTAAAATCTAAACGTAGATGGTAATTTTGATTGTTAAATAATTTCAATCAGAACCCACTGGGGAAAAAAGTATATACAAAAAATAAATTAACAAACCGATTGATAATAATAACAAATGTTAACAGACAAACAAATGGTACTTTAGTTTAAAATTACATACTACACAACAAATAATAATTTTAGAAGAGATTTTTAAAAAAAAAGAGTAAAAAATATAAACTGTTGTCACTCTCTTGTCAATATAAAGTGAAAATTTAGCTTAACTCATTTAAATTGTTAAACCTCTATTCAGACTGTCCATGGTGGAGAAAATAACAAGAGATGTTTGTATTTTTTCTATTATTCAACAAACCCTGAAAAAAATACTCATTTTATGAGCGTTAGTGTTTCATAAGTATTGCAGGTTTATTAATAATTTTTTCTCTTTTTTTCATTTATTTATTTTTTGGTGCATATGTTCTGCCAAGTGTCAACTGATGATTGTTTTTAATAAATGTCCATCAAGGTTTAGATTTTAAGTAAAGTTTTTGAGTATAATCTTGTTTTCCAATTTTTATAATACCCCTAATTTTATAATCACTTTAAGGACCTATATTTAATAACCAAAACAGGAATGAGTTACTAATTGCCATACTAGTATCAAAGTACACGTAAAGAATTTGTTTACTCAGCTCGGTTCAAATTTTTGTACATACACGTTATATGAAGACATCATAATTAAAAAATGCAGTAATTATATTATTATATTTTTCAACAACTTCCACGTCTTGTTAAAATACAACTATCAGATTTTGTTAAAGATATGATTTTGGCTGAATGCAACTTCACTTGACAAGTTAAAAGTTTACACCAGACAAGTCAAGATTAAATGAAGAGCAATTCTGTTATAGCAATATTTAATATTTTTCTTATATAAAATATAATATTTAATAAAAATATATAAAAAAATGGCTTATCAGGAAGATAGATTGGAAATTGCAAAAGCAATAAGAAAAGGAACAAAAGAACGATGGCATCCAATAAATAAATCGTAATTGCTGGTTCATTCAGTTCAACAATTAGGCTGAACTGTGTGGAATCTGATGATATGTTCTAGTAAACAGAAATTATTAAAAATTATAAAACTTTAAATATTGGCATTAATAAACAAAAATATTTACCGAAATGCTAGTAATAAGTGACAACTTATTTAAATTTAATATACTATGTCCAGGATAGTAAGTAACCAATGAATTATGGGTAAATTAAATTAAGATCAGGATATGTAAATTATGGGTAGATTAATATCAGCACTGGAAACCAAAGATTACTGGTTTAACATAAAAAACCAATGGTACTTACGTATTAGCCCATTGACCATAACCATAATAATCCCATAACTTTGAAAATACTTCAAAGTTACAGGATCATTAACATACTTTACATATTAAAAATATAAGCATTATTGCTTATAATTATTGATATAAATTAACCAAACTTAACCTATGCTCACTTTGCTCACTAATCTTAACTATTTAACAGTAATGTTTTCATTATTTAAATAATAAATAATTGCAGTAATTATTAAATTTACTATTTATAAATACTCAAAGCATTACTTTTAAGTCAAGGATAGCAAACAAAGTGAGCATAGTTTGGTTAAATTACATTTATAAAATAAATAGTTATAAAAATGGCAATATAATGATTATATCAGATGATACTAACAATAATCCAAAATTGCTGCTTATAATTATAGATATAAATGAACCAAACTAACCTATGCTCGCTAACCTCAACTAATTAACAGTACATTTTGATTATTTAAGTAATAAATAATTGCAATAATTACTGAATTTATTATTTAAATACTCTAAACATTACTCAATGTTTTGAGTATTAATTAATTAACTAATATTATTATTAGTTAATTAGTCAAAGTGAGTGTCAGTTAAGTTTGGTTTAATTACATTTATAAAATAAATAAACAATTATAAAAATGGTAATATGAGGTGATCAAAAAATACGGTGAATGAATTATTATAGCAGCAATTACTTATGCTGCATCTACTTCAACTAGTATGTCTCATACCCTCATGTGTTGAGACAGACAGTGACAAGTTTGAACACGTTTCGGCTTGTCAGTCTGCTTCTATAGCCGCTACAGTGAGGTAGTGTTTGCAGCGTCTGTTGTGAAACAGATCTTGAACAACGCATTAACATTAAGTTTTGTTTCAAGTTGAAAAAAGTGCCAAAGAAGTTTATGAAATGTTAAAATCAGTGCATGGTAACTTTGAAGACTGTTTACAAGTGGTATAAGCAATTTAAAAGTGGAAATGAGTCGGTTAAGGATGAGGAACGGTCGGGATGTCCTTTGACCTCAAAAATATTGTTTTTTTCGATTGTGAGGGCATAGTGCGATCAGAGTTCCTTCCAAGGGGAACAACTGTAAACTCAGAATTTTACAAGGGGGTACTGGAACATTTGCGAAACGATGTGTGAAGAAAGAGAACTAAAAAATGAGCCAACGGCTTTCTTCTTCATCATGACAACACACTGTGCCACAAGTCGCTTTTGATTTGTGAGTTTTTGGCCACTAAAAGTCTTCCTGTCTGTCCACATCCGCCTTACTCACCAGATTTAGCACCATGCAAATTCTGGCTCTTCCCGAAAATAAAAAATGTGTTAAAAGGGAAACGTTTTGACACCATTCCTCACTCTGAGAAGGCCACGACAGAGCAGCTGAAAGCCATACCAAAAGAAGCCTTCCAGAAATGCTTCCAGTCATGGATTCAACGTTGGGATAAGTGTATTGCTAGCCAAGGACAGTACTTTGAAGGAGATTAATTCATATTTAAGGTAACTTTTTTACTTTGTTTTTTTATAACATAATTCACTGTATTTTTTTATGGTTATATCAGATGACGTTAACGATAACCCAAACGTTTGCAATTTATTAATAATGGGCAAATAAGTAAGTACCAAATTACCACTAAGAACACATTTGGTTGTTATATGTTACTTAAATGTTATAAATTTTCTAAATTATGAGTCATGGAAAAAATTCTTGGCTTCTGAAATATATATCACTAATCACTTAATGGAGGAAATTTGAGTTTTCTAGCATATTAAAAATCCCTATTTTTGGCCACTTTTTCCTAAAATTTTTCTTTTAAAAAATGTAAGCCAAAAATGATACAGAAAAAATAAGATTTAATATAAATTCAGTGTTTTAAATTAATTACTCCAAAGACATAAATCCTCAAACACAGTTTTCTTTCAAGATGAATGTCATAGTAACACTATCTTATAAGCAATAGAACTGATTTATCAAGCCTTGGGACCTCTTAACTGAAAATAATTGTATTTTATCTTTGGGAATAATTTAGAACTTAAAAATAATATTCTTCATAATAACGGTAATAAAAATTTGAGGGTGATCATGTATTACTCTTCAATCATTTTTTTGCAAATGAATTTATATTTATAAACAAACCTATTTAATTCACATAATACACATCAACTTTTACAATAAAATGATTATCCTGAGATTTATCTTATGAGCACCACGCCAATATAGCAACTTTTTTTTTTATGTTGTTTATCGTGGGCGAGAAACGTCTTTACGTTATCATCGAATATAGCAACTACATAACATATTAATTTTTATAACTGTATTCACCACTGGAATAAATGGTGTCAAAAACTACTAAAAAAAAATAAGTGTTAAACTACATGCCTAAAATAAAAAATGGATCTTCATAGAGACCAAAAAAAGAAATGATCAAAGAAAAAAGAAAAGAAGTATATGAAACAGTAAAGGTATAAATAAAATGGGGAAATAAATATAGATAACTAATTAAGAGTATGTATGCAAAAGAAAGTGAAAAATACGATTTAAAAAAAAAGAAATCAATAAATAAAAGTACAATAGAGGAGTATGATATGCATATTACACAACACAAGAAAAAATTCACATAATACATAATACACAGATTAATTGGGTAAATAGCAATGTTTATTACGTATATTATATGATCAGGCAAGAAAGATTTACAAAAGTTTAATCTAGAATGAATATGTGTGAGAAAGAGAGAGAGAGAAGAGAGAGAAAAGTGAATGAGTGAAAAATAAATATGTATAAAAGAGCTATTAACACTCAAAATGCGCTAAAAACAATAATAATATATATATTATATAACATATGTATAAAAATGTAGCATCTACTAGCAAGCAGGCATTTTTAATGTTCAGCCAGCGAGCCTTAAATCAATCAATCAAATCAAATCAGTCAATGATATCATTCCAGGACCCAACCACCTAAATAACAATATAATTAGTAAAGTATTAAGTGATATAGGAAGTAAAAATAACAGTTTAACTATAATTTAAATGAAGGTAACACGAATGCTACTTGCTAAGTATGTGCTTAAATTTTTGACATTACTTTGCTGAGAGGATTAAGTAGGTTAACATATACTGACTGACCCATTGTCCTCTTTTATTTTTTATTAAAATAATAATAATAATTGTTATTATATATATTATATAAATTTATATTTAAAAAAGTATAAATAAACAAACTTATGTGGTGTAACAATAAAAAAAATTTTTATCAACATATTTATAGTAAAAAAGTACACAATATTTTTTTCTAGTTAAAATACTTTATCTTTGCATTTATTGATTTCCTACTTTATAATTTTTTTTTTTTTTTTTAATTAAACTGTAATGGCTGTAATAAAAGTTATAATCAAAATAAATTAAATGACTGATGACTGCATTGATAATTTTAGTTTATTATTTATTACTCAAAAATAAATGTATTAATTTGTAGACATTAACGTAACAGTGTGAAAATAATTATACTATCTGCGGCTTGAAATTATACATTCAACAGTAAAAAAAGAGGACAGGAACTTGGAAATTCAGAGATCTTAACAATTAATAAACGATGGAAAATTTAAATACCCTAATAAAGATTAAAAAAATTATTCCCCAACTCTAGCATTTAATTGTTTACAGGACGATTAACAAATACGAAAGGAATTAACAATACAATATTAATCTTTAAGATAAAGTTGTGCTCAACTAAGAACATTTGTCTCTTCCATCTGAATGTCAACAACCAATATATTTATATTTTGTAACTAGATTGCTATGAGAGCCCAGATAACTGTGTACATTTTATTCATATTGCAATTTCTTTTACAACTACTAACTGATCATTCCTGATTGAACCTATATTTTACAAAAAGTGTTATATCGCAACAAGTGTTTATTCTTTAGATACAATTTCTTTACAATATCTTATTTATAAGTAGCTCTGGTGAATTCTATTTTTCATAAATTAAGAATGGTAAATATCCAAATCTTTTCATTTTAAAATAGCCACAAATATAATAATCAATAAACATGACATTTTTAAGACAAATCGAAAAAAAAGTTTTTAACCACAAGTGCTTTAAAAATATCATACTGAAATAAATTGTAAATATAGTAAGAAGCTATGAACATTTATAAGACTACATGATAAAATTTAGTAACAAAAGAGAGGGAAGAAATATATCTAATATATAGATACGTGTATTAGAATTTTAAATACAAAAAATAGAATATGGAGAAACGAATTTAAGTTAAAAGTTTGGATTACTTCCATAATTTTTCCATTAAAAAACAATTGTCAAGTGTGAATGACAGATTATTAATTTAAAACAGATCAGTAATTACACTTTTATAATGCCTTTGTTTCTGATTTGGCAAATTTCAGTTTTAGAAAAGTATTAATTTTAGTAACTACTCCAGAATTAAAGTTTTTCATAGCAAAAACAATATTAACAGTTTTACTGTACGTTCTAAATGATGTAAGAAAAACTATGCTACAAATAAAAGTATTAAAGCTGTCAGAATAATTTTAAAAACTTCATTTTACTTATTTTAATTTTAGAATCTGTTTAATATGCAATAAAAATATTTTAATGAGAGATGTCAGATAAATATTATCCT
>JAAAKQ030465196.1:19622-36232 GCA_010016005.3 Zanna intricata | reverse complement strand
TATATATATATATATATATATATACACATATATATTAAATATTTTAAATTATGAATTAGAATTATTCTTTTATTAGATGAAATTCATCATTAGTGATGATTTCACAAATTACTAAGTATAATTTAATTGTTTTTATCTAGCGTAATTATTATTTTGTTTGCATATATATTTACTCTTTATCAACTACTTTGGGACATTTAAAAAATATATCAATTTTTCTGTCCCAGAAAAAAAATTTTTATAAGTAATTTAAAAATAATAATAACTTAGATTATGTTTTTAAACTTTTTAAAGATTAATAAATCCAATAAAATTTATTAAAAATAGACTGATTCAGTTTTCTTAGCAATAATATTTATTAATCAAATGAGGAAACAGAAAAAGTGAAACAGTGAAGCACAAAAAAACCGAGCGATCTCCGGTGGAACATCCAATTAACAATAATAATCACAGATAAATTAATAGAATAGTATTTTAATCTTTAAATAAATTAAATATAGCTTAAAGAAATAGATGATAATAAATTAAAAATTATTGTAAAAAAATAGAAGCTTATAAATAAATCAAAATATATAAACTAAAAACAAAGTGGAAAGAAATTTCTTTAATAAGTTGAATTGAAATCCATTTAAATTTCAGTCCCGTGCAATGAAACAGATTTTAACCTAATATTCAATATGGAACTACACAACTGTTTTATAGTGATACACTTCTCTTTTGTATACTATTAGACTGCTTTATAAATTTACAACTTTACACGATTCAGTGAGTACTTTGTACTTTATTGTTAAAAAAAAACTTAAAAAAAACCTTTTACAATTATTATTAAAAGCTAAAGTACGCCAAAAAAGACTTTTTTGTCAAAAAATACATTATTTATTATTTTTTAATAGTAATTATAGAGTAATGTACGTAAGACATTTAAATAAAATAATTTTTTTTTAAATTTCTATAATTGAAAAGTTTTCTGTACCATACGTTAAATTAATTATGGACATGTTTATCAACTTGAAAACAATATTATACCGGAATAATTTTTGTCAGTTGATGTCTGTGTTGTAATTTATACAGTAATTAGCACAGGAATATTTTAGGCAAAGAACAAGCTTATTTAATCTTCAAGTAAGCTAACGGAAGAGAACATTACGTAATATTACGGCGAGTTCAGTTTATAAGAGATTGGTATAGTTTTCATAGAAATGTATAAAGAAATATGAAAGGCTGACCTCTTTCGATATAACAAATGTGTCTGAAAGACTATCGAGGTCTGAGTATTAACCGACGATAGACTGTTTCAGTGTAGCAATTAGTATCAATTTAACTGAATAATTTTTGCGTTAGCTAACCAACTAAGAACTTGAATTATCTCTTTAAGTTATATTAACTCATTCTTTGAAAAACGGACATATGTAAGAAATTTTAAACAGTTCTTTTACCGAAAATGATTGTGGTTTTAGTAGTAGCGAAAAAAAACTCTCCATTCGTTTTTAAGTGCAAAAAATTTGTTTTCTGTAATGTTTTACTAAAATTTTTCTTAATGTATTTATTCAAAATAATCTATTTTATATGAATTACTTCTTACAATTACCAGTTCCACCTTACGTTTCATTACTAAGTAACTACTCGCTGCTTCGACTGAAACTATGAATTCTATCTTGTGGGACGATCATATTAATTTTATTTTTTTTAATTAAAACCTACTATTTCCATTTGAAGGGGTTTTAATAAAACATTAACTATTGTTGTAGTACAAGGTTTTTATAAAAAATTTTATAACTCTCCAAATATATTGAAGTACACAAAATAAATTTATAGCTATTTAAAATAATAAACATTGTTAAATTGTTAAGTTAATAATATTTAATGGTATCTTGTTAATATTATTTCATTTTGATTGTTAATAGTATTTAAATAATTCGGTATTTATAATATGTAATCAGATTTCGAACCTTCTACAAAGTACGAGATTCCTAGAAACAGTAAAGTTGTATTTTTGTTTGAATTATTATTTTTACTTAAGAATGAATTTTTATTTGGCAATTGTTATTTATAAAGTTTAGTTTTGAAATTAAAGTAATTATTTATATTGTTTAGAGTTAACTGTATTTGTAAAAAATTAAGATATTTGTAATAGAAGCTAATAAAATCTTCTACTTATTTCTAGAAAGATAAGCTAACGGTATATAAGAGAGTCAAGGGACTCGTTGGTTGGTTCATTAGTGGGGCCAGTTGTGTGACGTGTTACGAAGGGTGCGCTGCATTGTAGTTTGCGCGAAGTTTAAATTTGTTTCATGTAGATTTTGTTAAGCGTCGTAAATGTTTGTTTGTTTGTTGTTTGTTTGAATTGTCGTGTTAAATAAATTATTGTGAGAAGTCTTGATATCGTGGTAGTTATTTATACGAATCATGTTTTCACTATAACTGGCGACCGTGAAAATATTGTTAAAATATTTGTGGGGAAGTCGATATAGTGCTAAATACGAATCATTCGCCCACGTCACCCTGACATCATTATTAAATGGATTTACATATACCGGGTGATTCAAAAACCACTTTATAACTTTAAAAGCATGTAACAATATATTGAGATAATTTACGAGTTCGGTTCAAGGTCTCATTGTCTCGTTTCATAGAAGTCGATTTCATTCCTGACTGTAGCCAGTAATTAGACCGTTATTTCTGCAGCTGCGGCGTTAATTCGAAGTCTTAGCTCAACAAGAGCTAAGCAGGCAAAAGTGATACATAAACCCCATCTTTAATGAAACTCCACAAGAAGGAATCTAGCGAGGTCTGCGAATGAATCTGGGGAGCGAGGTGGCAATGCAATTGGATCTTCATGACCAATTCAAAGACCTGGAGATCGAGTATTATATTCATAAGGGTTTTTGCTCATATTCAGCAGTTATGGATAACTACCTTACTACTGATTTAAAACGTTGACTTCTCACTAAAACTTACATTATCTAAAATGTATCGTTATGTACAATACTATCCATCATTTCAACAAAAAAACTGCAGCCAAGAAACTTTGTCGTCATCTGTAATGTATTGAACCATGGTTAGTTTTTGTGGCTTCAAGTCCAATCGTTTACATAATACGCTCCAAACAGTCGTTTGTGGAATGCCACTTTCATATAACGTACGTCTAGTTGATTTATTTGGGATAAGTGCAAGGCTTTCTCAGAGTTGGTTTACAGCAGCTACAGGGACACGTAGGCGTTCTGGTGATTTTGTATGTTTAACAGAACAATCTGCCTCAACGAACGTTTGGTGTCAAGAGTACTAGGAAATGCCTATTAGGAGGTTCCTATATTCTTTTAAAGTATTGTATTCTTTTAAACCTTTTTGAATCATCCTGTATTACCGTCAGAAAAACATATTATCAGCTCATCAGGCTGCAGTGTAATTGGGTGGTTCGGGTTCAATTAACCATTCATTTAACTCAGAAATAGTCGGTCTGAGTCTGTACAAGATTTAGGCCTCATTTACATGTCATACTTAACATCCTCATCTCATCTGGTCGTGGAGGGGGGAGTTACTTATTGATAATTTGTTGAACAATTGAAATGTACACATTGGGAAAATAAATATAATATAATTTTTTTTGGGCTCCCTGAAAATCTTAGAACGAATTTTCATAACATTCAATCAAATTATTCTTTAATGCCAATAGAAAATTATTCTTTAGACCGATAAATAGGAAATAAAAAAATATTAATTTATCCATAAAATTATAAAGTTCCCAATCTTCGATAAGTCATGATTCACCAATTCTGGAAACGAAACAATATCCATCACTATCTAATCAGACTATAAAATTGCTTTCATGTAGCTCAAACAATATTTCGGTTTATATGAACGGGGTTTATTATGATTTCATTTAAAAATGAATTTAGTTAAATTATCAACCTGTAACAAAATTAAAAGGATTTTTTTTTTTTTTTGATAAAGAATAATTCCACTTTGTTTCATGTGTTAAAAAAAAAGCAAAACTCTCTTCCGTTTAATGTTTACGTTAGTATATGCTCTGCTATTTACGTTGTTTATTTATTCGTTTAATAAATATTTATTTACTATTTTTATTAATTATGTTCACGAATCTAGCACGTTCTCTACAGGCATTACAGGCAGACGTTCCATTCAGGCATATGCTGGAACAGTTCTCTTTAATATCCGATAAAAAGCACATCTTATCTGTATGCAACATTACGATATACTATTATGTTCCATCAGAATAAATGATTTATTTATTAAATAACCTAATAGTGAAAAAGAAAAAAAAACTAATTCCATATTTATATTAAATAAAAAAAGAGACACTGGACTTAAAAATTTCCAGAGACTATTCAAATGAAATAAAAAGTTACAAAACGAATTGAAAATATATAAATTGTATTTCAGATTGTTTATCGTTGTAAAAGAAATAACTGAAAATAATTGCTGCATTTGTTTAAAAAAAACATGAAACATTACTGCAGGATTTTTTTTTATATAACTGGATGCTTTATAAAAAGTTTTTATTTAATATTTCATTTAAATCTAATATCTATTTAATGAAATAATATTCAAGTTGCCCTGAGGTAGATAATCCCCACGTCCGGAACATACCATCTACGTTCCACGTCCAGGGCGGTAACAGCTGTCCATACGTACGATTTCATTATGCAGGCTAACGATGCTCCAAGTATTATTTCCCTCGGAGATCGAATTTGATCGGCCTTATTCCACCTACAAGCCGTACAGAAAGGACTGTATTTATCGGCCACCTGCAGGTATGAAATTTTTTACTGATTATTGACACTGATTTACACCATCTTTAGAGCTGGCGATGTGACGACGCTAGGGCCATTGACTGCATGTGTAACGGAGACCATTCCGCTGTCCACATGCCCCCCCGCGATGGTAAGCATGTAATAAGGTGCCCATGTTTGTCGGAGCATGGGAGCCCTGAAAACCTCGGTGTGTAGGGGCCTGGAGTCAGTGCAGAGACTGCGCATCCGCTCTCTGTCAGAACATGTGCCGGTTCTACCGGAGTACCGGAACGGACCTCCAGGGTAGGTTGCCCTGGGGTTGGATGTACCCCGGTCGCTAGCCTTGCTGTAGAAGAGAAACAAAAGAATTATATAAACAGATATGGCGGGATGGAATTTACCCGCTGCAGTGGAGAAAGGCTTATATTTTCCCAGTTCCAAAGAAAGGAAAAATTTGACAGATCCCAACAGTTATCGCCCTATTTCTTTGACGTGCGCTATGGGAAAACGTTTTGAAAAAATTATAAATAATCGACTCGTTTGGATTTTAGAAAAAGTAAACCTTCATCCTCTTATCACGCAGGTTTTCGACAATACTACTCGACTAATAACCAAATGACTAACTTACAGAATATTACTCGTATATATAACAGCTTTATCACAAGAAAACATTGTGTTGGAGTCTTCTTTGACCCGCAGAGGGTATTCGATATGACTTGGCGTCATTCCATGAATGGGTTATTCTTGGCCATCTGCCAATATTACTTGCAACTATATGAATAACCGTACTTACCAGGTACATGTTAACAATGAATATTCAACAGAGAAAACATTAGAAAATGGCATACCACAAGGATCGCCGTTGAGCGGTACCTTTTTCACAATCGCCATCAACAAACTGATATTAAGCATTACAACAGAAATCAACAAAAGCGTCTATGTTGATAATCTGGCAATTGTATATGTCAGCAACTACACAGTTATGGTGAAGTATAAATTGCAACGTGCGATAAACGCTATCACTGAAGTGGCGAAGAATAATACATTTAAATTTTCACCTGAGAAAACGTACTGTGTACACTTCTGCAGGAAGAGAATTCCTCACCTAAGTTCTGTTTTGACCATCGAAGATCAACCAATAGAATGCAAGGATAATTTCCGTAGGTCTACTACTAGATAAATCCCTTACATAAGGATTACACTATACAGGATTTGAGTGATAGATGCAAAAAAGCCCTAAACAATATTAAACTTTTATCTAATATCAACTGGACTCAGATAAAGATATATCAATGAGGCTGTGTAAAGCATTGGTAAAATCGAAATTTTGACTACGGATGTATTGTATATTCATCCGCTTACGAAAGTTATTGAAAGTCGCCCTTACGTAAGTTAGACGTAATACACAAAAGCGGAATAAAGTAGGCCACATTCCATACAAGCCTTTAGCTGCATTAATGAACACCGTTCTACTTATTCCAGACCAACCGGAATACGGTATCACGAATTAACAAAGAAATACGAAATTGCACTACCTGAGACATTAGCAATTTCTACTAGGGAAATACCGCCATGGCTTTTGCCAGCGGTAAACATAAGGTTCGATCTCTCCTATGGAAAAATAAAAGAAAAGCCAGGAATTATCATCCAACAGGAATTTTTATCAACCGTCAGATGTTACAATGAATAAATCAAGATTTATACTAATGGTTATTAAACCGAAAACGATGTTGGATCCTCCATATATGTAAATGTAGAAGCCCATTTTTGGAAGCTGCCAGATATAGAAAGCGTTTACACAGCAAAACTTACTGCCATACGCAAGCTCTTCGTTAATCCAAAAATTTCTGTGAAGAGAGAATGCTTATATGTTCCGACTCGTTAAAGTGCACTGAGTGCAATTCGGAACAAGAACATGACATCCTAATCGCAAATATCCTGTCTATTTTATGTGTTTCAAATAGAAGAGGATAGCGATACATATCTTTTGACCTCCTGGGCATTCTGGTATTGCAGGAATTTAAAGCGCAGACGAAGCTGCCGAATTGGCAACAGTCTGCGACAACTTGGATGTAATTTCTGTACGAGTGGCTGATATAAAGAACTGTCTAACTAACATGATTAGAACCAGCTGGAGTAATGAATGGAGAAAATTGCGTACGGAATTAAATGCTATTAAAACTTCTTCATATAAACGGATAATCGACGTGAAAATGACTCGCCGAGAACAAGTGGCAGTGACTAGACTTAGAATCGGTCACACGCAAATAACAAATTCATATTTGTTAACCGGCGAAGATGAACCAATGTCTAGTATTTGCAGCAAAGCACTTGCAGTCAAGCATCTAATGGAAGATTGTACCACATACGAGGACCTCAGAAAAAGGTTTGGTTTAGTAAACAGAATTGCTGCTGATTTGAAGTATGTAAATGCACGCCAGTAGGCAGTAACTAGTCTGTAATCATATAAAAGCTGTAATTTCACTTAAAGAAGTTGAATTCTACGGATATAGAGATCTTAATAATTTGGTATTGTTAATATATTTATTTTGTCAATTTATTTTTTCGTTTTTAATATCAGGGTCCTTTACACCCTAACATATGACGAGCCTTACGGCGATTTAATAATTATTTTTAAAGAATGTGACGAGGGCTAATGACCATAGCATTACATCTAAGAAAAAATAAATTAAAGATGTCGATAGAGTTCTCAAATAATTTAAAAAAATTATATATTATAAATTTGTGAGTAAAAATAAACAAAATTAAAAACCTTCTTTCATACGGTACCAATCAAATATTATTATTAATTAAATGTAAAAAAAAAAAACATATTGGAATATAATTATCTCACGAAGTAATTATCCCACAATCAATCAACTTTGACAATTTTTTATTCTGTTCAATTAGCTCGATTTTAATAATGATTGGAAATAATAACAAGAAAATTATATCGGAGCGTTTAATGTAAAAATAATAACTGTCATTAGATGCAAAGTCATGGGACTATGCCTGAAAATTAATTATTGACAACGTTGCATGTAATGATTTGATAGTTTTAACCCTGTTTAATTCATATTTAGAGTTTAATAGTATTAAAATATAAATACATTTTTTACTATGAAAATTCTCCTTTAGCGTTTCCATTTCGGGCACATCATCTTATAAAATGATGGAAGTAAATATACATTGTAATTTTTATTTTAATTCTATTGGATGATACCCTAATTATAATTCTTTTTATGATAATTAATTTGTTTTTATTTATATCATTCTGCAGCATTAATTTCAATGCTAAAAAATAATTAGAGAATAAGAACTAATTTTAAATAGTAATTAACGTTTTCAAAGTTCCCTGAAAGATTTTTGGATATTCTTATAAGTAAACTAAAAATAACGATTTTAATTTTTAAGAGAAAATAAAAAACTCCGAATTAGAATGAAATTTTTGAACACAGTGCTAAATATTTAAACAGAAATTATTAATGAAAAATTTTAAGCTAAACCAAACGTCGATTTAAAATTGAATAAGAAATATTTTACATTAAAATACCTTTTAAGCATAAAAAACAAGAAGACATATATAAATATGTCTTCTTATTTATTAATTTTAATTAATTTATTTTAAATAAATTAATAAAAAGAATAAAAAAATGATCTTTCTAGTATTGAAAATATTTCTCATGATTCACAAAGTATAACAGGAGCAGTTACTGCGCCTATTATGTTTAAGTTTTTTTAATTTTTTATCACTTAAGTTTATTATTCTTACATAAGTTGTACGCCTATAACGTATCTTACATCTCCTTTAGGATAAGGGCCTTATTATGTTCCCATTGCTATTTTTAATAAACTGCCGAACGATCTGAAATATCTTCCTACCAATTTTTATTTTCATTTATTTAATTTTTTTTTTTTTTTTTTGCTTAATTATACCGGTACATAGGCTTGAAGCTTGTGTATGGGAAATGGAAATAGAATTTTTTAGCGTATAAAAAATCGCATACCTGACCGGGATTCGAACTCAGGATCTCCTAATGAAAGGGCAAAACCGTACCCACTCCGCCACGGAGATGGGAACAATTTATTTTAAATATTTTATTTTAAGGGAAAAATATTATTCTGTTGATGAATTTAAAAAGAAAACCTTTTTTATCAGCATCCTATACAACATGTACGTAAACATGCCCCAAAATAATTTTCAATAACGACATTTGAATTGTGAATTATTCTGTTGTAATTTATTATTTCATGTATTTGTATATAAATAATCAATATGGTCTTTAAACAAATCTATTTTTTATCTTATAATTTGTTTTTTTTATAGGTATAATTTATCTAATATTGACATACCCATATATGTATTTTTATGCACCGATCAGAAAATTAAACATAAATTTGCACTTTTTATACGCTATATTTCCATATCCTACGCACAAACCTCAAGCTTATACGACGATATCATCAAGCAAAAAAGAAAAATTTATTTTTTACATAGCATATAATAATGTAAAACGTTAATTATTAACAATTACAAAAAGTTTAGAATCGATATCTTCATAAAATATTTTTTTTTTTTTTTACTACTTAATTATTTTCATACTTCTAGAAACGAAGTGGGACACTTGTAAAACGATCCCATACAATACTTAAATCTTTAACGAAAATTCTTTATTTAAAATGTACGATAAATAGGAACTGTTTAAATAGTTTAATATAATTTTTCATGTCGTGTCTTTTCAACTAAGTTCAAGTAATTTATACAACAATAAAAGTTACTCTAACTTAATGTTTTAGATTACTTTTTCTACCGTTATACAATAAGTTGTAAATTTATATAGAAAATTTTTGGGTTTGCGATTTTTATCATTCTTTAAAAAGATATTAATTACAGTTTAGCATAATTAAGCATATGCAATTGAAGTCATATTGGAAAAACCAGTTTTTAAAATAACAATATCATCAGTTTAGATGTAGATGTCATCTTAAACCCAACTAATGTATAGTACTAAAAGGATGTTTTAATTTAATATAAAAAACTATTTAAAGAATATACGTTAATCTTAATAATATTACGACAACCAATAAACAACGACATTTATATAAATTGTTTGTGTGTTTATTGGTTCAGCGCTGGAAATGGCATGTTTAAAATATAACACGGAAGTTTCACTTCAGGTAAACAGAGATATTCATCTACGACTTACTCTAAAAGAATGAAAGTAAGTAATAATTAAGGATTTCACACCGTTACTAACAATTGTATACAAATTTGTAGTACCTATCAGTCAAGTGTAAGGATATAAAATGAACGTAAGAAATCGAGAAACGCCTAGATAAATTATTATAAAATATAAAATCCTGTGTAAAATATCATGTTACTTAAAAGATTTAACTAAATGTAAATGTAAAATTTAATTATTATATTTATTTTTGAGTAAAGAGCTTTCTTCTTGGTCAAGGGTCAAACCTGTGGTTATTAAATTACAATTATATAACTCGCCGAGTTGGTTGTAGTAAAATCGTCTCGTAAATCAGTTAACAACACAAAAAGATAGTGGATACAGGAGAATTTAGACGGTTGTTGTTCAATTAACCACTACATATCTCGAAGAATGGTAGGCCTGAGTCTGTACTAGACTATACTTTATTTACATGTAAGAATTTCATCCTCATCTCACTGAGTCATGGGGCGGCGTATTTCTTGTTCACAAGTTGAACAGAATGCAATGTAAATATTACGATTAGAAGATAAAACCTTGCATAAACTTGAAACAGTTAGCAACAAAGGGAAGGTTCAGTGTACTTATCGTTGTGGTTATGATGATTATTTGAAGCAGCTAAGATACAAGCGGCATCAATTAAAAGCTGCTTTCTTTAATATTAATGAAAATAACATTGTTTATGCTTAATTAAAACGTATTTAGCAAGATGTCTACGCTACAGACCGTGTTTGTTACGAATAAATCAAAGATGGCACTTGTAGTGCTGAATACCACATGAATTTCTGTAGAACTATAATGCTAATTACAGCCAACAACCGCCCTTTCCTGATGAGCCATTTGGCTACGCGCTGAAACTGTATCATTGATTATTATTACACTTCATAGTGTATTAGAAAAACACTTCATTTCTTGTTTTCTTTAGTAACTTAAGGTTAGCATTTGTTAATCTTTAAAATGGTTATCATATTTTTTAGGAGTAATTAGTGATTTAAATCAGATCTCATAATAATCGATAAGTTTATGTCCACGAACAAAAAAATTAATCCTGTATTGTGGTTTTTTAAAACATAAAAGAATATAAGCAAACTGAATTTTTAATAACACACAATAATTAAACTTATAACCAAAGTTTAAGTGCATTTCTATGGTTACTTTTCCTAATTCGTATCATAAAACTATGAATTATCCGCAATCTCAACTGATTTTCTGCAACTGACGTTTGATTACACTGTAATTTTTCCTACTCACATAATACACAGTTAAATTTAAAACAGAATTTTTTTTTTTGTTCACAGTTGGTAAACTGAAAAATAATTCTAAAATGTGTATATGATTAAAATTAAAAATCGTGGTCAGACCACTGGGTATTTCTGTAACATTCTACATTAATTTACAATACAAAGTTAACAACATAAAGGATAAAGCAGACCAACCAGACGGTTAATGTATGGATTTTACGAATTCATATTGTATTCCCAGGATAGCCGATGTTAAAAATTTTACGGACTCCTTTCCTAAAATGATTGCGTAACCTAAATAAAAGATTTAGCACTAAACGTACTAAAAAAACAATTGATATAATTTTTTTACTGGTTTTAATATATAGAATACATTATATATATATATATATATATAAAATGAGAATTTTTTGACAATTATATTTAAATGTAACCCTTTACTAAACATTTATGTAAATAATACAGTAGATTAATATAACATGCAATTGTTTACCTACTCTAATTAACAACAACCACCTTTCACTTCAATAACAGGGCTGCCAAAATATACTCCTAAACATCGTATTACTATCATTCAGTAGTTCAATAATACAGTAGATTAGGCTCGGCTTAAATTTCCCAGTTAATTAAAAATCCGACAAACTGAAAAATACACATAGTACACTCACACACAATTTCATTTAAAATAAATTTTATTGGTAAAAATAAATCATAATATTTTTATTATAATCTATTTCTTCTTAATTAATATGGACCTTGTTTTTACATTTTAGTAAATAATAGTACGAATTGTAGCGTGTGTAAAAAATGCCATGACTGACCAGAATTCGAACCCGGGACCTCCGGATGAAAAGCCGAGACGCTACCACTCGGCTACGGAGGCCACATTGTAGTAGATAATATTAGTATGTAATATTAATTACTACAATGGGAAAAACAAAAAACAAAAGTATACTTTTTTTCTGTAAAAAAAAAAAGGAAAAATGGAATAGGTAAAAAAGGAATAGGAATAGGTAAAATAAGACAACAATGGAAATATATTAACAGTAAAAAAAAAATAATAATAATAACTAAGGTAATGTAAGGAATATGAGCAAATGAAAAATAAATAAATATTAAAAAAAGTAATTTACAATCGTGAAGTAAGAAAAAAATAAATGTACTATGAAACCTAATTGATTAAAATATTATAATATTTTAAATTATATTAATATTATAGTATAATATTAATTATATTAATATTAAAATATTATAATATTTCTTTAATAAAAGACTATAAGTAACCTAAGTATGCATGGAAGTTTGCAAACGTATTCACATCCACAAAAAGTGTATAAGGGTTCAAACTTGAAACAGCAGTAATCCTAAATGAGGTTTGGGTTATATGAAAATGGTATCTAATTCATATTTACTTCCATGTACGAAGTAAAGGAAGTATTGTGATCGCGAAAAATTTCGGTTTTCAAATTTCAACGGATATATAGTTATGTAACTGGCAAAACTCAAAAAAGATGAGCCGTACAATTTTGAAATTTTGGATTTAGGATTATTGTAACATTAAAATTTGTACCACCCCTTTAGATTGCTATCGATTGAACTAAAAGTGTCCAAAAAACCAAACAATCGAAAAAAATCAGTTTTTGGACTTTCTTAACTACAGTAAGAAGTCCACATTGAAAGATTTTCAACTATATCTTAAGTGGTACTTATTTTCATTGTTTCCAGAGAGACTCGTGCAAATAATATGGCTACATATAATAAACATATACTATTACATATACATATATGTACATATACATATTATATAATAAACATATAATTAATATGGCTACACATTAGAAAAAGTTAAAAATAAATTAATTCCTAAATGGCTTAATTTCTTTAAATATTTTGTTGTAACTATCCATATTTGTAGATAAAAAAACTATTAGATTTATTTCCCATCAGATATGTATTTTTAACTTTTCAAATGTAACAACATTAGAAAGAGTAAAAAAGTATTTGTTATATTTTTAGATTAATTTCTTTAATGAATATTTTGTTCTATATTTTTTTTATAACAAATCAACAAAATATGATATATATGGAATAAATTTGGATATATGGAATGTCTTTTTCAATATTTGTTGATAACAAAAATGCATTTATTTCCCATGTTATCTGTATTTTTATATTTTCAAATGTAAAAGCATTAAAAAAGGTTAAACATATTTAATAAATTATTACAACAATATATGAAGTAAATTTAATATGCGGACAAGGAAATCAAATGATGTCCAAATCATATGTTTTTTAAAATAATAAAAGCGGCCGTATTAATTTTTAAGTGATTTAAAAAACTTTTTTTTACTGATATGAAAACTGTTATTTTATTTTTTGTAAAATGTACATTTTATCTAAATTTTTATTTTGTTACGGGATAAGATCTTACTTTATCTTACATTAAGGTGTGAGTGATATTACATCTTATTCTATTAAGTTCGATTCCAACAACTGAATTAGGTCGGAAATTATATTAAAGTGAGTCTACATTCAGTGTCAATTTATTTCAATTTTTTATTCTGCTGTGTAATTTTGAGTTAATTTGGTTCTGTTAAGTGTTTGTTTTATGTAGGTTTGTGTTTTTTTTTTTCATTTACATGTCTGTTTTTTAGTTATTTTTAGTTATAGGCCTAGGCTAGGTCATGTAGGCGCCTAGTCTAGCCCTATAACTATGGTCGCGGCGTTGCTATGGACCAGTTTCCAGCTGTTCCGCATAGAAACCACTCAGCGAACGATAGCTTCGAGGCGATAAACAACAACACGCTGGTGAATAGAAAACATGGCCCATTCAATCAATCCAACTGGTATCTAGGGAAGTCTTCGCGGAGAAGATTCATAAGGGGTGACATCATTGAAAATATGAGTGGTTCTTCGGGTAATAGCAGTGACTCTGATATTACGGATTCTCGCGCTATTCCGTTGGAAGTTAGGTTAACATGAATGAACACGCAGGATACAAATGTAAAAAATAAATAAAAAAGTAATTAAAAATATTTTATCTTTGAATTTCAATTTTTTGAAATAAGCTAGCGCTAAATTAAATAAATACGTCTCGCCTAATTCATTTCGGATTAATTTCATAACCTCCAAATTCAAAGGAAAACAAATCTACTTTAAGATTACTAATTATAAAATGGTAATTATTTAATAAATAATAACTCTAACTTTTAGCAGAGATTTCTGAAGTTGTTTTTTAACGTTATTTTATTTTAAAATCTGTAGTTTTAATTTAATCTAAAATACGAGCAGACTTCCAATAAATTAAAAATATATAAGAATGCTCTTTTTATAAAAAATATAGTGAAAGGATGAACAGACAAACATAGTTATACTACTCTGTGTAAACTAAGGCTGTCTGGATAGTTGGAATATGTTATTATATTTCTTTCATGACTTCATTCTTTGTCCAATAGGCTATAATCAAACCGTACGTATTCATGACAAAAAACAAAAATCTCACTCTATTTTAGCAATAAAAATTCTCTTAAATGCTATACTTGTTTTTAAATTATGAATTATCCATGGATAATATCCGTGGATAATTATCGATATTTAAGGATAATTATGAATACATGGATTTGGATTTAATTATGAAGATAAAATAAAAATTTGGGATCGCAACCGAGAGATGCTGATCTAGAAACCAACATGCTCATTATTGTACCAACTGGCCGTCCACATTTATATGAACATGTGACTTTCGTTTAAAAATTCTGTTATCTGAAATATATCTACCACGAAATCATTAAAGGATTTTTCTTTAAAAAGAAAGAATCATCAAAATCAGTGAATTTGAGTGCGAATAGTATAACGAGTTTTAATTATCAAAAATAGCTTTCCCCTTACTTACTGTTACTCGTGAAACAAAATTAAAAATATGTCTGTTGCTTTAAACGAAACTGTGATAAGTCGAAATATGCATGATGGGCTCAGCATAGGGGTGGAATCAATGTAACAACTAATATTTAGTCGAGTCCTCTAACAGAAAGTACAGGAAGAAGACAGAGAGTAGGACGGTGTATGGTTCCCCGTCGCGGGGGTGGGCACCTGGATTGCCATCGCTGGGTGTCCCTGTGGGACTCTGGAAACCCTAACGGAAGACGTCACAGGAAGCACCCGTTAGCACGCGTGGTGACGATGATATACCTTAGGGTGGTTCCATCACCACTTCGTGAGAGGTAGTGAGATTTTAGTGGGTCCCACCGCGTAGGCGGTGAGCCCACACACCCAGTATGCACGGGCTGCGTTTGGTTGAGGCAAATTTTCCACTTCCGACGCAAAAAAAAGATAGTTGAATTAAAGTAAAATTTTAACTGATATTATACTTAGCTGGGTACAAGATACTATAGTTTTGTTAAAATACTCGGTATCTTGATAAATTTAACATATTTATAAGTCTGAACAATTTCCTCTCTAGATAATATGTGATCGAATGGTTAAAGTTCAACCGGATAATTATAAACATCACACAAATCAAACGAATGATAAATAGTTACTTCAGAAAACAAACTCAGGTTTTGGAATTTGGGAAGATCTTTAATTTCTGGAGAAAACATGATTTGTTCCAACATATATTTAAGGTGGCAAATTTTAAACGTTCAGTAGATAAATTTACTGCTACCTAAGTGTAAAAAAAATATATTTTAAATTTCCGAGGAGTTTTGAGGTTGAAAATGCATCCTGAAAGTAACTTGAAGGTTCGTTTACAATTGGGATTGATTAACTATGTCCTAATATCCTTTCCTGTGCGATAGCTGGATTATAAAGTTTATGATTAAAGAATCTATCAGTTAAGTCCGAATATATTAATCTGCAGTAAAGTAAAAAAATTATAATTAACTTTTTTTTTTTGAAATTGTACCTTTGTTTAAAAATAAATACTTTATTAAAAACTTCATTAATATTTTCTTATTCCAGAATATCTTCATAAAGAACAACGTCGATAAAATATTTAAAACGAGAGCATTAGTACAAAACAGTAAAAGAATCGCTGATATAAAAAAGAGAAGAGAATAAATTTAATTTCAGAGCATAAAGGTGAAAAAGTAATATATAAACAGAATAAATAACGAAGAATAATATATGACGGAAGAAAGGATAGAATGAGAAGGAAAGCAGCACTGGAATGGTGGAATGGAGTATGCTGTACCTGTTATAAAATAGCAGAAGGGAACAGCACACCTGGGTGGATTGGCTTTACGATCGATTCAATCCTCTGTACAATTCCCCCGATCCCCACTTACCCTATTCGAACAACCCTTCATTCCAGTACCACTATCCCTACCACAAACCATTCCCTTCTCTCTTACGTGCATTCTATTTTATATATGTATATATATATATATATATATATA
>JAAAKQ030465196.1:3839-19522 GCA_010016005.3 Zanna intricata | reverse complement strand
TATATATATATATATATATATATCGATGTATACAAAATGTTTTATGGGTAAAATAAGCTGTGGTAAGAATGAATAATATTTTAATATTTAACTGGAATTAAATTTACCCGATTGAATTAACTATGATGATTATAATACTAATAATAATAGTAAACAAACATTCTTCGCCATATTTGTAAGCAAACTAAAATCGGTTAACGAAATGAAAATTTAATTTCCGAAAGAGAAATGATGTAGACAAATATTAAACAGATTGGCTTTTCATCCCAACCGGAATCAGTATTCATCTACAATTCAGTATTTATATAGTTATAGATTTACATATAAAATTAATAGCAGATATTTACATAAGTAGTATACATTGTATTAAAGAATTTATCCTCTCTAGTTGATGGCGGTAAATAACTAATATCTATGTGAGCGATTCATAATCAACACCCAGCAAAAAATATTAAAGAGAAATATATGAAAATGTATATACAGTACATGTTCTTCTTACGGTGTATGTGCACAGTGAAGAAGGATTTTTGAAATTCCGAGTTAAAGAGACAAAATGGAATAACAATGAAATTTACTATTTTTGAATTTTTAGGTAACAAATGGAGATAACAACTTGGTTTTTGGTATGTGTAATCTTAATATGAATTTTTCTAAAAAAAAACTTTTTTTAAGTTTTTGAAGTTCGACTTGAAAGGGGAGAAGAAAGGTAAAAAAATTTCGAAGAATGATTTCAAAGTTTCTCTATTTCAGACTATACTAAACGAGATATTCATTCTATTTGGGCTTGCAAAGCCCTTTATTTAAAACCCATTTTCGGGTTATTTAAATAGTAATATTTTAAGGGGTAAATAAACATAAACTGTTTTTTTACATGTGTGCCGTTTCATGTTACGGCTATTGAAACAATCTTTATGAAATTTCTCAACATTGTGATGAAAATTTATATTTGCAATTCTGATTACGTATTTCGCAACATTTGCCGAGACGGGAGATAGTGGGGTCCTGTACTGATCAAACTGTTCCTCTGAAGAAATTACAATACATTACAATACACTGATAATATTTATAAATTGAAAAGGCATTAATTTTTATTTATTGTTATTATCCTCACTAGCATGAATTTAATAAACTGCGGGGAATCCAGAGGGCGAAGTCCCCTGGTCGATGATATAATTCAAAACGAATATTTCCTTTTGATTACATCCCCTGGCTAAACATTTTTTGCTGGCTAAACATCCCCTGACCGTGGCGGGAAACGCAAGTAATCATATTGCGCGGGCGAATCCGCGACGGGGATACCAGTATACATATATGTATATGTCGGAAATTTTTTTACATTGTTTGTAAACACACATCTGAATTAAATTTTTCTTAATACATATAGGTTTAGATATTTATAATATAACTGCATTTATAAATAATTACTTTAGAAAGACTTCATGAAATTCTATAATAAAAGTAATAAAAATGAGTATTTCGGGTTATTAACTATTATATATAACTATTAATTAATTAACCATTATATATATTTCGGGCTCCTAACGCTTATATTAATTGTGGAAAGCAGAGTGAAGAAATTAAATTTACCTCTGGAAATATTAGGTTTACGGTAATATATATATATATATATATATATATATATATATGGCTGAAATATCCCAAAAAAATAAAAATTATTATTTTCAAAGGATCAGATCTGAACAGAGCTTAAACCAAAAAGGCAAGTTCCATGTGTAAAGGACTGCCGTCATTTATCAACTTAAATATAAAACATTTGAAAAAAAAAATTATATGTGGAATATAAATCCAAGGAGAAAACATAATAAGATTCATCGATATAACTTAAAAATTATGCAACTGAAAATAAATAATGTATAACCTTGCTCTTTCTTTCATTACTGTTCAGAGTTACAACTAACCAGTAGATCACTAATATAAATGATGTCATATAATAAAAAATCTCAAATTTTCATCTGCCTTCTTGATATAGAAATTTCAATGTACCACCAATATTAAACAAGATACACTCATGGAGATACCAATGAGTAACAATAATACCAATGATTTGAAATATATAGTTATAAAGATATATCTGAATCAGAAAACAGTTGTAAAAATAAAGGATGTTAAAGTTGAGCAGTTTGATAAAGGACGATAAATAAGGTACGGACGCTTTTTAAACCACAATATTGTTTTAGATATCCTGAACAAGCGATCAAAAATTTCTGTAGACGAGGAATTCGGAATAGGAGGTAAAAGAATGACAAAATATTTTTTAAGAAGATAATACAGAGATATAACAGATGATTGCAAAATTTGAAGAAGTTATTACAGAATACAGAATTTAAAAAAAAATTTTTTAAAGTAAAGAGGATAGGAGAAAATAAGCTAATGAATGTCTGCCCAAAAAATAAACAGAAAGTAAAACCTATAAAACAGCACATATCTACGATGTTAACAGAAAATTTCAAAGTGAAAATGAAAAAAAAAATGTAATAGTAATGACTAAAGAAGCACTTACTACAAAGAAATATATATTAAATGGAGGGACACTTGGCTCTTGTAATATGTTGAAGTGTACATGAATGTGAAATATGGATTCAAAAAAAAAATCGTTTGGAACATAGTTAGAAATGAGATCAGTAAAATTTAAATGAAAGGAAAATTGAAAAATGAAGTGAGCGAGCGAGATTTTAAACTTAATCAAAAAAAAAATTTAATTAGCTGGGACATGTTATGAAAGCAGAAGGATGATTAAAACAATGTTAGATCAATAAAGGATGCGAAAAAGAGAAATTTGAGAAGTATACTAATTTTAGACGATCTAAAAGGGAAAGGAAGATATCAGGAACTATAAGTTTAATTGAAAATACAGGAGAATGGAGAGAAACACTGAAAACAAAAGACCTGCCAAAGGACAGATAACACTTTTCGACAAGAGTTTTGATATACAGATAATTTAAGTTTATTCTTATGTATTGTCTGACGCTAAATATATATTTAACGTCACCTCGCTATATAAATATATGCTAATATATATTTTAATTGACGCTAATATATCAATAAATATATAAATAAATATATATATAAAATATATATTTTTATTATATATAAATATAATATATATTATATATATATATATATATATATATATATATTTGAATTTGTCCATTTATTTGTAATTGTAACTCGTAAAATGAAAATTATTAAACAATTTATTATCTCTATTAAGATTATAAAGTTGTAAAGAACTGTTGTTAGTCAATGATTATATTATTAAGAAAATATAATTGTTTGAAGATATTTATAAATTAAACATATTTTTTAAAAAATAGTTCACAGTGGAATATTTGGAGGCGTTACCAGGGTAACTAACATGTTATTATATCACAGAATGGCATCGATACTATCAATTTACTATGAATCATTTGCTTCTAGGAAAAACAAATTTATCAAAGAAGTATGATTTAATTATAGCCTTTATTAATTAAATAATAAGTGATATTATACCATTTTTAATGTGGAATAATCTTTCTGATTTTTCATTCGAATCCATGAAACAATTAGAACGCTGATAAAAACTACTTCCAGGGAAAATGTAGCCCAAATATGTTTTGCGATTACTGCTGGGGATTGAAAAGACAATTCTAAAGGCTGAAACGAGGAAAAACAAACTAAAGAAAGGAAGTTATTAGATAAAATAATATTATACTGCAAGCTAAATAATTCCTTTAGAAGTTTTCCTTAAATACGTGATTCTAAAAACCCTACCCACCATCCAGTTTTAGTTTACAGATTTCAAATCACAGCAAAAATATACTTAAGAGACTATTGAATGCATACAGTAGAAAAAAAACATACTTTTTTTTTGTAGACCAGTCTAACACTTATATTAATACTTAATAGTATATTTAAGAAAGGAAAAAAATTTCATTTGTCTATCGATTAAGAATTTTTTCCTCTAGTAGATATCAATCGCTCCTACTTTAATGAGCGATTGATTATACATTAAAAAAAAAAAAAAGGAAAAAAAGTGCTATTTTAAAAGTACTGTAACGAAAGATAATATTTTAGTTTTGTTAAAACTAAATGTTTTAACTTATTATTAGAGTATTACCACAATTTAATCACTTTTTAATAACAATGAAATAAATAAAATGGTTACGAAGAAAAGAATTGACATTAAAACTACTGATAATCTGTAACGTCCGTTAAAAGATAATACAGTAACACAAAACAAAATAGCTATTGTACTACACCTTTTACAGATTTATTTCTAATAAACTGAATTTCCTCGTGCAATACAGAAAAGAATAAGATTTAATATGATACAAAATTAATTTTTTTCATAAATTCATATGAAATATAAAAAATATATTAATATATATAGTAATATATTAGGAAAAACTCTATATTTGATATTAGCAGATTTTTCAGCATGGAAGCTCTCCTTACTTCTGCAATTTAATTTTATAATATGTAAGTAAAATATATAAAAACGTTTTTTTAAAAATTAAAGAGGTAGTTTGTAACAAATATATTAAAATTAAAAGCCGCTTCACCGAGGTTCAGTTAATTGTTACTTTAGTGCATAATTCATTAAAAACGTACAAAATTGAATAATGTATACGAAGGACGAGTATATTAAATTAATTTATTAAATAATTTTGTTATTATAATAAATTTTATAAATTTCCAGTTAAGATAATGATAGTAATAATAACTAAATATGAGATATAGCTTATAGCTGAAACAATTTAGTTGAGGCGCAGGTGTTTTAGATTAGCGCACAATAAAACCAAGTAGTATAATAGGGATTTTCCAAACTAATAAATAGTGTATTATTTATAACAAAATCGATTATCTTTGTTTGCACATTTTGTATTTAACATAAATCCAAAAATTACCATTAAGAAAATCTCAGTTATGATTGATAAACTAATAAAAATTTATATATTATCTAAATTAAGAGGATGAGATGAAATCACAATTTTATCTCGCATTTTATATCGCATTTTAGCGTGTGAAAATACCATGCTTTGAGCAGGATTCGAACCCGGGATCTCCGGGTGAAAGGTTCCATTCGCTCCCCGGAGGTCGTTAAAAGATATATTGAAAGATAAAAAGATATGGTTTTCAAACTTTTTTTTTTGGTTTTCATATCTTTTTATTGGCAATTAACACTAATAACAATGCTATATTTTATATTCCGCAGTCTAACTCAACTGATTTTATCGTAATACGTAATTTTCACGAAATATAAATGACAGTTTGACAATAGAGTAATTTATTCCAATTTTAAATTATTTACTGCATTTTTTAGCACTATTAATCTGAGAACAAAATATTGAAAAAAAACCACGTTAGCTTATTATCCGTTACTAATTTTTCTCGGTAGATTAACAGTTAACGGTGACGCAAACTCTTTACTTTAGGCTGCAGTTTTTTCTTAACCACTTCAGAAATTCTGTAGCATTGATGTAGCATACAATGTAGTTTTCAAAATAAAAAAACTTTAAAAATTTTGTTTCTTTATAATTTTATCAAACTTTTACAACATAATGAATCACTGTTATCAGATTTTTATCGATGGAATTAAGTAATTTTTTTTTAATATTTGAGACACGCAAATGTGTACTAGTCCATATATAGTGATTTATGAGGAATGTAACAAACTTTCACGACATGTTGTAATTTTTAAAATAATGAAGAAAGTTCATATAAACAAGTCCGGAAATTTCATTAGTGAATATTGCCCGGCGAAAGATTTCATCCTGAATTCTGCGCCTTCCGACGAAATTAAACCCGACGGTAATTCTTGGGATGCAAATTAAGAGGGAAAAATTCGGTGGTTGTATATGAAATCTATCCTCAAAAACTGGAAGAAATACGAGGTATGTGAAAAAAGTAATGAGATTGGTAACACTGCGAGCGATCTGGCAACGCTGTGTCTACCGGTCTGTGCTGGACCGGTTTTGTTTATCCTTTCCACATGCTCAGTACGAGTTTCAACTCCGTTCAGCCAACACATTATTTTTGACAGCGCCATCAGTAAAGTTGTGTTTTTGTTGTGTGTTACGAAAATGGAGCATCGGAATTTAGAGCAACGTTGTGCAATCAAGTTTTGTGTTAAACTTGGGGAACCCGCGAATGTGACCCTTGAAAAGTTGAAACAGGCCTATGGGGAACGTTGCTTATTAACAGCACAAATTTTCCGCTGGCACAAGTCATTTTTGGAAGGCCGAGAATACGCTGAAGATCAACCTCGCTCAGGGAGACCTTCAACTTCAAAATCTGACGAAGACGTTTGAGCTTGGAGGGTTCTTGTGAGATCAGACCGTCGTTCAACGACAAGGATGATGAGTGAACAGTTAAATTTAAACCACTTTCACCGTACATCAAATTTTGACAAACGTGCAAAGGGTTTGTGCAAAATTGGTGCCGAAAAACCTCACAACGGAACAAAAGGACAATCGAAGAAACGTGTGCGTTGATCTTCTTGAGAGGATTGACAATGACCAAGAATGCTTCAATCGAGTTACGAATCTAACAAACCGGAAAAGCGAAGAGTGGCACACTTCGTCATCTCGACCGATAAAATGTCGAATGAGCAAATCAAAGATCAAAACCATGCTGATTTGCTTCTTTGATAGTAGAGGTATCGTGGATAAAAAATTTGTTCCTCCAGGACAAACTGACTGTCAACCAAGTATTTACAAAGGTGTCCTTGAAAGGCTTAGGAAAAGAGTGATTCGCGTGAGACCAGACGAGGAAGAAGCATCCAAAAGTGGATGCTTCATTTTGACAATGCCCTGTGTCACACGGCCATTTCCATCAGGGAATTTTTTACCTCAAAACGCATTCCTACGGTTCCTCAACCCCCCTATTCACGTGATTTGAGTTCTTGTGACTGTTTCCTTTTCCCGAAATTGAAACATATCTTAAAAGGACGTCATTTTGGAACTCTGGAGAACATTCAAATGACCGTGACCGACCAGTTAAAAGCCCTACCAGTTGAAGCTTTCCAGCGCTGCAATTTAAAGGTGTATAATCAATACAATAATAAGTACAACATAATATTAAAAGAAGTGATTTTATAAAATAATACATTTATTGTGATTGTTGTTTAATAATTTATAATTAAAAGTTAATTTAATAATAATAATAAAAAAAAAGAAATTTTTAAAAAGCACATCTAGCAAAATTTTATATTACATTATCCGCCCGAACAATGTACTGATAAAAAATTGATTAATTGATTGGAAATCTTTCGTGTTAAGAAAAAGTTTTAATTTTTATTTCTTCTTCTTAGTAATACGGTATTGAGTATTTGAAAGTTACACTTTTTACCGACTTTAAAATGCTCTTAATTTGATACATATATTTATTGCTTTTTTTTAATGAAAGATATTACCCGGTCAACATAAACGGTTTAAAGGTACTTTTCATCTGTATTTAGAGAATGCCTGATCCATGAAAATATTCAATTAATTTTCATGTGGAAATTTGAATTAAAGAAAAAAAGAAGTTTAGAATTATAAAAATAAATATTTATTATACGACAGTACAAAGTCTAAAGGTTTTTTTACCACTTAATGTTAATCAATATGAGCACCGTTTATATACCTGTAGACGTCAAACCGATAATCTACCTCATTCCATATTCTGGGAAGCATCTTTATATATCATTATATAGAATGCTTCTGGGAAGCATCTTTATATCAAAGATGTAATCTTACATCCAAGGCTGTTGTTATTCTTTTCTTTGAAAGAGGTGGTCGAGTAACTGAATTTTTTCTTGGTAAAGATATCTTTTACGTATCGTAGACCTCGTAAGTGAACGAGTCCCTTATTCCTCTAGCATAGTTAGATCAGGACTTCTCGGTGACCAAGAGATGAAAGCTTATCGGCCTATCTAACCGTCAAGGATCCTGTTCTGGAAAGCAATATCTGTACAATAAGGAGGGGGCTCCATTTTATAGGAAAATTAGGCCCTCCACATTTTCAAACTGCTGAAAGACAAGTTCTTTAACATGTCCAATACACAATATCTGTTATAGTTTGCTCGTGGAAAAAAACGAACCAAATATTCAATTACTCATTCCACATCAGACATTCACTTTCGAACAGTTGCGGACGAATTCCACAGATTTCTGTGGACTTTTCATCTCCATGTTCGATAATTACGGAGATTTACGCTTCCATGAACAGAATATTTTGCTTAATCAAGAAATAAAATGCGCTGGGAGTAGTTTTCATCAGCAGTAATTAAGTCTTATATGGTGGTTACAAATTATTTTATTTGTGGCTTATCTTAAAATCTAATTTCACGATAGCTGCAGTTAATAAGCACGAAGTTTCAATCACTTGGTAACAATATCATGGTCAGTGATTTTAAAAATGTTTAGTAGACAACTACCACAACGAGCTAAATGTTTTGAAATTCGCTGTAAGACACTCGAATTATGTCTGTGTTTACGGCATTAGATTTAGATCTACCTGGTTAGTGTTCTTTGAAAACGCTTCCGCTTTCAAAAAACTCTTCGCTTCACTTACGTAAGCTTTTGTCACTCGGAAAATTTCTGTGAGAGATTCGCAAATAATTTCTTTTATTTCTGAAAATCAGTATCAGTATACAAAAAAAAAAAAAGCACCAGGGATCAACAGATTGATTTTTGCAGCAATCTAACGCAACTATCTGACAGAGAATAAGTAAACTAAAACTTAGTTGCTTTGCTTCAACATTACGCATAAAGCGGTATAGATGCTAAAAAATAAAAACCATATACGTTCTTGAAACCCTTTTTTCGAATGACCAGCATTCCTAATTTATATCACGAAGCAGGTATTTACTCTTTTAAAAGAAATGTATTCAATTTCAACTTTTTGAGAAATATACATTAAATTTTCGCTGAGAAAGTTGTGGGAAGTTAATCAAATTTCGTTTGGCGCCAACTTAAGCGGATTTTAATTCTTTTATTATCTTTTTAAATATCTTTATAACCTTAAAATTTTTTTATAATTATTATTTTATATCTGTTCAATCAGGATATTATATGGATTTCTTTCTTATGTAAATAGTTTTGTAAAACCTATAGCCGCTTCTTACTAATCTTGCAGCCATTTTTTTAACAACACATTGATCTGCCTCAGTATTATTATTAAAATATTAAACGTGGAAACATTAAATTATTAATCTCAATTATGTACACTTAAAAATGAACTTTAATCAATATTATATAATTTAATTTTATATTAAAATTAAATTTTAATATAATTTAAATATTAATTATTTTTATATAATTTAAATTTTAATTAATTTAATTGAAATTTAATTTTATATTTATATAATTTAATTGTATAATATAATTACATGTTTAGAATGTAAAATTATCGTACACTCTTCAAGAAAATTTTTTTTTTTCTAATAAAAATATTAATATTTTATTTATAATAAATGTAATAAACAAATACAATAATTTAATATTTAAATATATGTTTACATTATTTTAAGTAATCGGTACCATATAGTACAACGAATTGTCTGGGCAAGTGCGGCAGAATTTTACAAGATCTATCTAATATTTTTAACCAGGTCTGAGCAATCTTAACATGTATTTGGTATTTGTAAAAAAAAAAAATAATCATTTTCGGTAAGAATATGATATAAGTAAATAACAGAAAAAAAAAACAAACTTCATATGAAAATTAATTTATATTTCAAAATATTTATGTTAAAATTTACATACGTTAGAACATCTGAACATAAAAATAGAAACTGAGGCTGATTTGACAAATAAAAAATGTTATATCAAATTATTATTCTAAACTGATATTTCTGCATACGTACAATCGAAAAATCTTTCATAATCATCTATCTTTAATGTTTAACTAACTTTGAACCAGCACATATATTTCCTCCTAAAATCTTTCGTCTGATAAAATATTTATTCACATTTTAAAATACTAAGAAATAATATTTTTCTGTTACTAATACTCTATACGATTTTTTTTTTTTTTTTAATAATCATGATTAATATTATAAATCCTGTCAAATGTAATTTTCAATGATTCGAATACTATTGCTAAATAAATTTATTATCCCACTCGTTACGTAAAAAAAAATTATTTATTGTATACATATTTTTTAGAGTAGTTAAGAACGATTTATTGTTTTTAACAATTAAAAAAAACCTTATAAATAATCATACATTTATTTTTTTAATATTTTATTACCTTATTGGGAAATAAAATTAATGTTTCAAAATTATATACTAGTATACATAAACTGTATATGGATACAAAACGTTTGTAAACGCCTATACTATTACTGTTCTATTTCTGTACAAATTACTGCTAATTTTAAACAAATTATCTATTATATACAAGTATGCAAAGTACACAAGTATACTTTAACAATGTACCGTCATAGTATACTCATTCTTAATAGAATACATTAACAATAAAACATAAATTTATCCATTAGGTTAAAGTCTTTAATAATCAACATTACGCATTTCGATGTAAAGTAATTTCAACAAACAGCATATGAAGTGGAATAATAACCCGAATAAATTATACACTAACATATACGCATTGAAGTAGAATACAAAACGCATTTTTTTCACAATAGTAAAGGTTAATATTAATTAATTTGTCTAACGGTTGAGAAGCCTGTAAAAAGCATAAAAGAGATAAACGTCAAAGTTGCTTTTTTTTAAGTAAGTAATGATGTTTATAATACAGTCCTTCCATAAGGAGAAACGAATAAAAACTTCCACTTATTTACGGTTAACTTAATTTCAGCGAACCTGTATTATTGATATGCATCAATATATTCCGTAAGAGGCAGCGAGACAATACTTAACTTTATTAAGTCAGGCACGGGATACTTGTTATTCTTGAAAAAAAAAAAAAGAAAGTTTTTTGTAAGAGCAACTTATGATTCATATCAGTCACCTTAACCTACTTGCTGATTGAATAATATCACTTAACATAAACAATCTTGAATATGAAAACAGTAAATATTTTTGTAGCAATAATATTTAAATAGAAAGCACCCAACAGGTAAAATTTACTTTTTAATAACTCTAATATTCTATGGTAGTTATCAATTATAACTGATAATGACTTTTGTTGAGTAACGAAAACAAGTGGAGATCAATACAAGTATTTCCGATTCTTTTAATCGTTATTCGGTTATTTTATAGTTTTTTCTGCCAGATTTATTAGGTACAGTACCCCTAAAATATCTTCGCGAATATCAGATTATTTTTCAATCTCAATGGTATAAAATTATCGTAGCATCAAAACAACAATGAAAATAAATAATAATAATTTCAGTTATTAAGTAACACTGATATACGCGTAGTATAAAAGTGGCCTTTCTACTAGAGCGGTATGTAAGCTAGAACGTCACGAAATACTTTCTATGACCCTGTCTGTGTAAAGCGGCTTATATTTCCTTTGACAGAGCTTGTAAATAACTCTTTGACAGATGACAACGAGTTAACGCTATAATAGAATTACGACCGGAAGTTAACAATGAAACGTAAGGAAAATATGTCTTATTTATGACAGATTACAGCAAAGGATTCCAACAAATAACAAAAATATTTTACCGTACTACTTCTATTAACAAAGATTAGGAATAGGAAACGTACAATTAAATTGTAGTATACAACAAGAAAAAAAATCAAATCCAAGAAACTACAAAAAAAAAAATATATATATATATATATATAATGGTGGCTCCGTACCGAAGAAGATCCTTTCTGTTTCCAAAAGAAAAAAGTTAGTATGGTGTTAATTTAGTGGAATGTAAATACTAAAGTCCCATTTAAATATATAAACGCCGAAGACGTTTTCAAATATTGCCTGATAAGTTTTAGTGGTAACGCTATCTTATTGAAAATATAATTTTTCTATATTTACCAGTAAAGTCACAAAATTTTTAAGAGGTAAAGTTGGCCATTCATTGTATTTTCAACGGATACAGGACCTTTGAAAACTTTAGTTTATCATCTTGAACTTTAAAACTAAACCTTAATTTCTACGAGCAAATTTTGCTCGTAAAGATGGATTTCCTATACTTTACGATCAAGAGTTGATTTATATACAAATGTAGGTGAATCTAAACATAGTCCGTGAAAAAATGGTAATTTATCTCTTCGATTCCATTGTAATGCATAAGATTAAAACTGCATTTAAACTGTACAAACTATATCAACCGCTTAATGTGATTTAATAACTAGAACTGTAACTTCCCAGTAATTTATTGTTTTAAAAATAAAAAATGATTTTTTTTTTTAAAGTTGTGTGAGCTATTATGCAACTAATCTATACATTCTCGCCAATTTCCTCATCGATACGGAAGGGTTTACAAAGCAATTTATCGGAAACATTTTAAAGAAACAAAGTTTTATCGTGTAGAATAAATATCAACTAAAAACTTGCTCCAAATTTCTTTCTTAATAGAAGTTGTATATTTTGTGTATTTATCATCAGATTAAAAAACTGTTCCACCAAAAACGTATGTTATTTAATGTTATGCTATTAACTTTTCGATACAAATCTAAAACAAAACTAATAGAATTAAGCAATACAAGATAAGAGAACAGATATTGGGAGGAATAACATGTTTATGCGTCATGAAGCGTAATTAACAGCCATTAAAGCGTAAATCTGCCTGTTACTACAGAGTGAGAAATAGCAAATGCTCTGAATGATAAAATTAATAAAGACTTAAAGTCCGCAGAGGAATGTGAAAGAAAGATAACATAAGTATACTATACAAATACAGCAGATACTATACAAATGAAATACTTATACCATCTAAAATATTAATTAAAAATGTTATTAGATGTATATTTACACATTTATAACCAATGTAATGAAAGTTTTATAAAATACAATATATGAGATATGGAAACAAAACTGCAAGCAGAAAGTAATAAAAATGAAATTAAAATTAAAAAAAAAAAGTTTAAAACAAAATAGACAGATGACAGTTAAATGAATAAATTCAATTTAGAGTTGACGAAATTTAAAAGTTTATTAATTTAATTTAATGAGATACGGTTAGTATAAACCTGAATTCAATAATTTATTTTTCATCAAAACTTTTCCAAATTTTTAAACTAAATTTTTCCATTTTCTATATTCCTAAATTATTCCGACAAAACATTTTTATCTGTAATTCAATACTTTTAAAATTAATTTTACCAATTAACTACTGAAAACTAAAGTTGTTTAAAGTTCATTACAAAAAGATATAAAATAAAGCTGTTAATATAAAAAGATTATTCAATCTTTAGTAAATTTTCAAATAGATCTTTTTTAAGACAACATTATACGGATAATTTCCAACGTAAATAAACAACCACATTATGTTGGTTTCAAAAAGTATTTTTTTAATATACATGAAAAAAATAAAATAAAACCAAAATCATATATTTTTCAATATTAAAAGAAATAAATTTCTCCAACAACTACATGCAAATATTAAGAAACCAGTTACTAATGAAATGTCTTTATCTTTATCTGTTTAGCCTTCGGAACTACCGTAAGGTATTACTTCAGAGGATGAATGAGGATGATGTGTATGAAGAATCTGAATGAAGTGTAGTCTTGTACAATCTCAGATCGACCGCTCCTGAGAAGTGTGGTTAATTGAAATCCAACCACCAAAAGAACACCGGTATCCACGATCTAGTTTTCAATGAAAAGTCTAATAAGACTTTCTCGAACGAACGTTCTTATTATTATTATTACTGTTCTTTTAATTATTAATTCATTTCTAACAAAGTTATTAACTTTAACTTCTACTTAAGCTAATATAATTTATTTATCTCCTGTTTTGGCAGTTTTATGGCATATATATATATTTTTTTCAATTGTTGAAAAGTTCGTTTTTCCGTCATTCTGGGGTCTTACACTTGATTTTCAAAATTGATATTTATGTATTTTATACAAATTAGTAAACTTTATTATATTAGTACATTTGAATCATAATCAAACTTTATACCTTTCCACCGTTATAGCGTAATGATTATTACCAAATTTTAATTTTATCGTCATTTTGAGGTGACCCGGAAGACCGATCGCGACCATATACATGTATTTTTGTAATCATGTAACGGTGCTTAATCCAAATCCGAAATCAAAATTAAAATCAGAGAAAAAAATTGCTCACACACACACACACATATATATATATATATTGAATTCAATAACGAACAATCCCCGTCGTTGAAAATAATTTTTTTATTCTACAACAGAAATTGGGTAAAATGTTTATTAATTTATATTGACGAGTTGCACATAATTCTAAACATAGATTTCCCCGACAGTAAAGTATATATGTTTATATTCGAGAAAATAAAAATAAAATAAAAAAATGAAAAATAGTAAAAAGTAACAGTAACATTTTTATCATTTAAAAATACATAAAATAAGCTTTAAATTCATTTAAATGCAAGATGTATTTTGTAAAAAAAAAATCGATGATGGTGGTTATAACTTAAAATCAATAATTCATAATAATTATTATAGAGAAAGTTTCATTATAATTTAATAAATATTTTTTCGCCAGAAATTTGCATCAAAATAAAGATCTTTTTCAAAGAAAATTAAAAACAGTCCCAAGGTCAAAAACATCTTTAAAATTGATCATAGAACTTTCTTTTCTGAAGAGAATAAAACGTGGAATTTTTAATTAAAGGTAAAAGTATAAGGAAAACTAAATGAAAGGTTTCATTTACGAAATTTTACTTTCATATTCCAAAACTACATGTGATATATAATAGCAAAAATAATTATTTTGTTTCATTTCATTCAAAAGCAAATCTGGTTTTTGCATTGTAATTTAATGCAACCATATTGCTTGTAGACTGTAGTAAATACAACTGTGACACATTTAATTAGTAATATAATATTTTCGCATTACACAAGAATAAACAAAGGTAATTTTAACACAAATAACCCTATTTCCCAATGTTATATAAAAATTTTATTTTTTAAAAATATTATTAAAAATTAAAAAAAAATCTGATGTAGACATTAGATGACTTACTTGTACCCCTATTAAATTACATGTACACATTTTTTGCTGCACTTCATTTAAACTTATTTCATTGAAAGTGAGATATGATCCTCCAATTGTTTAACAAAGTGGATAGTCACACAATTCCATTGTATGGACGTCACATTTACATAATATTTTTTTGTGGTGTCCGTATCAGCATTTTATATTAGTTTATATATTAATTTTGTTTATCATCGCACAAGTAGTTATGTAGTGTAAGTGAGAAGGTGTCAGATCCTTAACCATGGGCACCTCGGTTCAAATCCGACTTCATATATTTTTTAACAAGACAAGACAGATATTTTTTAACTTTTTTTTTTTTAATTTAAATGTATTGATTTATTAATAATTATTACCTCTGTAAAAAGTTTTTAATTAAAATAAAAAGTACATAAAACTTTATTTCACTAATAACTTCTGATTTTTTCATTTTTTTTTTTCTTTTATAGTTATTATTGAATAATTATTTATCGAAAAATCTTTTTACAATCAGAGGTTAATAACTATTAATAAATCAATATATTTAAATTTAAAAAAAATTATTATTTTTTTTTTTTAATTTACCTTTCTGTATATATATATATATATATATATATAT
>JAAAKQ030464974.1:0-24177 GCA_010016005.3 Zanna intricata | reverse complement strand
GCCGAGTACTATTTGGACGGGTTACAGAGATGGGAGCATCGCTGGGAGAAGTGTGTAGAGGTACAAGTAGACTATGTTGAAAAGTTAAAAAAAAATTTCTAAAAAAATGTCTTGTATCTTTGTTAGGTCGGAAACTTTTCAGACCACCCTCGTACATTTGGTATAACTGTTCAGCAGTCAAACGTGCTCATTATTGTTGTGCCATTTGTTAAGATGTACTAGTTTTATCAAAATTTATGCTATTTGCTAAAATATTAATTAAGCTTTTATTTTGAACAAAATGACATAATTTTTTTAAAATCATTTAACAAATAATCAAGTTATGAGAGAATATTGATGTTGTAATTTTGTGTCATAATTATTAGGTTTATTACTGTGAGAAAATTATTATTTAATTTGATATTAATTTACAATACAGTTATTTAGAATTAAAAATAAATAAAAACAATTAATATTTAATCGAATTGTATGTAAAGTGGAAAACATGAATACAGACACAAAATTACATCAATTTTCTGCCATAACTTGGCTATTTGTTAATAACAGAGTTAAAAAAATAAAATGTCATTTTGATCAAAATAAAAGGCTTAATATTTTAGCAAAACAAATTTTGATAAAAGTAATAATTATGGAGATATGATGGACTGAAAAATAGACACGGCCACCATTTTGTAATTTACAAAGATATTTATGTCCTGACTTTTTGCTAATTTTAAAACTTTATTACCAAGACGCTTACCAAATAGTAATGTGATTCATTTATCTGAACTTGAGATATCAATTTTTATATAAAAGTAACAAAATGGTGGATAGGGAGAGAATGAAGGAGAAATTGTCATTTTTCCTAACTATATATTTTGCTTAGTTTTATTAAAAGTAGAATCCAAAAAAGTATAGCCAGCTCACCATTTTAGAAACAACTTATATATATATATAGGTAAATATATCCTATTCTTTTCTTATTTCACCAAACAGGAATACAATCTTATTTTTTCTCTGCATTATTTTATCTTATTTTTCTTAATTATTTACTTTAGAATTATTAATAAAAATATAAGTAAAATAGTGTTTATTAACCGAAAAAAAAAAATCAAAATTAAGATGTAATATGTAATAACTAATTACAAATCTTAATTTAACTTTTTTTCAACTGTTGTTTCTTTGCTATATATTTTTTTAATCTTATTCTTAAACTAAATATTAATGTAATGTGTTAAAAAAATAATATTTCATTTTAATGCATATGCAACATGTTTACATGTTCAAAATTTCTTGCAGAATTTTGTGTTCAATTGAAAAATAAAAAAAAATGAATACAAGTCCTTACATATTACTGCAAAAATAATAATTATATAGAATTTTATGTTATCTGCAAGACTGTAATTAAGCTGCATAAGCTTTTTTAATACATTTCACTGAACAAATATCATTATGGTCAAGAACTCTCATTTCATTACCCTTATAAACCCAAAGATGGTGAATTATGTTATGTGTTTGTACTATGATAAAAAATAAAAATAAATAAATTCTGGAACAGTGATATTTTATAGAAAATTATAATTATTAATAGATGATATTTAAATATTCACAAATTTACTTATCATTAATATTCATCAGCCAACTATTGCAATAACTTTTTAATATCATCTTAAAACAGTTTTTATTGTATACTCATTAAATATATGCATACATATTAATAATAATACATTTTTTAACAACAACAATCCCATTAAAACACCAAAAATATTATTACATTTCTATTACACTAGGTAAAAAACAAAATTAACAAAACACAATAATATAAATTTTACATAATTAAAACTAATTACACACAATAAAATATGGTACTTATTTAACTACACGTATAATGTAAAGAATATACTAGACATTTAAACAAATCATATAGTATCTCTTTTTTAAAATGATATACTATATATGTATATAATATACGTAATATGTTTTTATAAATACTACTATTTATTTATAAAAATTGAAAAATATAAAAATCTATTACCCTAATAGGCCCAGTGTATCATATCTGCTACACAGTATTTACAGCTGTTTAAAAAATTCTAAGCAGTGCTATGTTTTTTTTAAATATAGATTATTCTACAAACTGTCCTAGGGAAATTTTTGTGGCCTACTTTTGATGTAGGAATGTTGTACCTTTTATTTATAAGATTTGTCAAAACGGCTTTCATGTTCAAAGAAATGATTACTAAGGTTAGTTTTAATTCAATTAATTTCAATTTAACAACTATTTAAATATATAGATGGTAACATTAACAGATAGTTACATTCATCTATAATCATTCAGTTGTTGAAAGTTTTCTAAAATCTAAAATTAAGAATCTTTTTCTATGTACCATATCTGTTACACTGGGCTCTTAAACCTTTTCTTTACAATATTTTTAATGAATTTCATCAATCAGATACAATCTTTTAAAATAATAGTGCAATAAAAATACAAATTTTAACAATTTTTATTATTTTTTTTAATATTAATTTCTTATCAAAATTGGGTTTTATTGCATGCAATAATCATTTTAATTCCTAATTAAAATTCTCAATTGATTATATATAAATTAATTTCAATTATATTGAAATTGATTTAAACAAAATTTTCTTGCACAAAATTGGTTAAGAAAACTGTTCTTAAACTCAGGGCCACCAGTACATATTGTCTGTTTACACCAGTAATCAGTAACAATAATAAAAATAAAGATAAACTAATAAGACATTTAATTTAATATAAATTTACTAATATTATATATATTAACACAAAGCATTTTCAATGAATTTAAGGATACAGCCCACAACAACAGATCAGATTATTTGTTTGAACTGATTCCAAACACAAATGGAATAGATTTTTTTTTTTTTCTTAAAACTGACCATAAGATTAATTATAATTTTGCTTACTTATAGTCCATTATAAAAAATTCTTAATTTTTTTTTTTTTACTCATTGTTCAAATAACCAACTAATGATGATTTAATTGAAGAGGATGATATAGTCAATTGTGATTATATAATGGCACATGTATTGCAATTATTAATAAACAATACAAAAGAAAAATAAAACTCAAGAATATAGCTGTCTTGCATATTTTGACAATCCTTCTTCAAAAGTATTTTTTATATTGTAAACTGAAAAGGAAAATAATTTTAAATATTTAATGAATATTTTTTGAATATTTAATGAAATATTTTAAAAGTAATGAATTATTTTGTAAAATAAACAAGTGTTTTTCATATGTACAATTTTTAAGAAAATATTTATACTCCTAAGAGCCCAGTGTAATATTTATGATATAAGAGCTTAATATTAAATAAATATATAAAACCTAAGATATAAAAATAATTTCTTCATTATTGAATCTTTTGAATTCAACAAACTTGCTACATTTTGAATTACCTGTTCTATATATTCTAACATTTCTTTTCCTTTGCATTTATTTTTATAATCAAACTAATTGTTGAACCATACAATTGGTAATGGTTTCCTACTAAAATGGTGTGTCATTTTATCATGAAAACAAACATTTCTTTTTTTTTTTAATACGAAAAATTATTTATTACACTAATAGTATAAGTTATATATCAAATTAAACAGAAATTCTGTTTTGTGTTTAATTAAATTTTTTTTTAATAAATATTTTTTAATTCTTAGATAATATATCAAGAAAAAATATAAAGGTAAATATTTACGAAAATAGTATTACTTAGAGAATGTATCAGTTACAAATAATAAATGTTTCAAAATATAAAATTTATTGAAAAATTTGTCCTGGAATATATACTTGAGTTCTATTCTACATTAAATAGTTGGAAAAATATATTTAATTACAGAAATCAACAATCTTAACCTGTCTACTTAACATGCTATTGAACTTAAAAGTAAAACATAAACAATAGATTATTCATAATGAATAAACAAGTCTTATTAATCAGATTAAACAAATTATGTTTTAATTATCAGAGAGGAGAAATAACTCCATGTACCAGTAAACAAATGTAAAACACAAGATAATAAATTATCTTGCTGGATATCATTGTTTTTCGTATCAAAATTGAAAGAGCCATAGTTACTTTGCTACTTTGTCTTACAATGCAATGATTGCCACTGTAAATTATTAATACAAGTTAAAGATTATACCTCTGGAACTTATTATTGTTTTTATCAATTTAAAAGACACTTGCACATGAAGCTACAAAAGTACTGTCTAGTTTTACAATTTTACGGATGCTCAGTGATACTATATAAATATTATTCCCTTCTCCTTATCTAGTAGATAAAGCACATGGACTGTAATTTTAGGAATTAAATACACTACAGATGCTTTATTCTTGCTTATTTTACTATTTCTTAGTATAGTAACAGCGAATTTAGTAAAGGGTGTCCATAAAAGATCTTTACGATTTTAAATGTTAGTAACAATTAGTTCAGTGATCTTACAGTAAGTTTTGTTTAAGATAAGTAATAATAAATTTCTACTGAAGTATTATTGGTCATGTGGAAATGCCACTTCATAGTTGAAACAAAAAATCATGCTTATTTCACTCAGAAGTTGCCATGAATGCTCAAGAGAATCATAGCATGTTGAGAGGTTCATAGAAATAAAATTAGATAAGTGGTTCAACAAAAGTTTAGAATGCAACATAACAAATCACCACCATCACAGCCTACTTGCATGATATGAAAAGTTATCTTGTATACTTGTACGATAGTAAAATTATCTTGGGAAGTATAAAGCACAAAAAAGGTTACGGCAGACTTCGTAATACAAAAATGGTCAATTAAATGCAACAAGAATTTACTTTCAATCAACACAAATCAGCATGACAAGCATGTGAATTTAACATTCCTCGATCAACAAATTAATAATGTGTTGAGGAAACTTTTAAAAATACTTCCTTACAAACTACAGTTACTAAAGGCAAACACACAAGAAGACAGAATTGCTCATAACAATTATGCTATTACCTAGGTCTAACATTTGGAAGTCGATAATAATTATTTTAATAAAATTGCTTTTTCCAAGTAGCCTACTTTTCATTTATCAGAAAAATAAAGAAAGAATCAGAATATGAGACTCAGAAAACCCGTATTTCAGGACTGAGCACATTAGAGACAGTCTCAAAGTTAATGTGAGCTGATCCAACTTTTCTTTCATGAATAAATTGTTATTGGAAATATTTACTTTTATATGTTGTAAAATTTTGCTTTCAACTACATTTACTACCTAACATCATCTTCCAGAAAGAGGGCACTCCATCACATCAAGCTATATCTGTTTGTGAATTTCTGAACAACATACTTTCTTATTGTTAAATCAAGCATGATGGTTCAACAGTCTGGCCACCAAGGTCATTAAAACAATTTCTTTATAAGGGATTTCATCAAGATTGTATCTTTAAAATTTTGAGTCATTGACATGGAAGATTTAATGGCAAAAATCATTACTGCATTTGCTAACATTGATGCTCAAATTGTATCTCGGAAGAAGCTGAATTACCAATTAGACATTGTACAAGCTACCAATAGAATAAATATTGAATGTTTAAAAATTTCATACCAAGAAAAATGTTGAAGTATGATCTATGGAAGAATCTTATTCTGGAAGAATCATAATTGTAGTTAATATAAAAAAAAAATGTATAATAAAATTAATAAAGATATTTTATGGACAAATTGTATTACAAAATAGAGATAATGAAGTATTTTAATTAAACATATTCATTCATTAATGTATTAGGTGGATGAGATTTTCTTCATAGTAATTTTGAGTGTGCCAGTACTACCCATCATTTTGTATATAGGATATAGCTAGAGGGAGTAAATGTTTTATGATATATTTTTCATATTTCATTTTCATATTCCTTTTGCTAGAAATCGCTAGTGAACTAATAACTGATTTAATAACAAAATATCCTTCCTGTATTAATTTGTAGAGAGGGTTTTTCTTTCAATAATCACTCTAATGTTTATAAATTAAAGAGTTTTTCTTTTTCGTCAGTAAATATGATAACAGAAAACTAATCATAATTATAAACATGAAAGAAAAAATGTTCTAATAATAAATAAAAACATACTAGTTATCAATAATACCATCAGTAAAGTTTAATGTAAAGAGATATTTTTCCATTGTGTCAAAATGTATAATTTGGAGCATTATATATTTCAAAAATCTTTCCAAATAAATAATTTCAGCAGACTATTACACTGTAAAAATAAACTGACTAACTATAACTATTTAAATTTGCAATTAATTTTAATATTGTTTGACTTATTATTTTTTCAAACTGTTTGCCAAAAATCATTTAAAAAACCTTAAGATAAAAAAAATATATGTGTCTGTTTTTGGTGATTCATCTATTATAACATATTTTTATAAATACAATAATAAAGCAATATGTTTAATAATATAATTTTTGTATGTCGGTGTGTGTGTATGTGTGTGTGGGTGTGTGTGTGTGTGTATGCGTGCATGCGCGCGCAAGTTGCCCGCATGTGCATGCATAAGGGGGATAAAACTAAGCAAAAAAAAATTTTTTACATGGAATGGATTTAAAAAAATTTAATTAGCTTTAGAACTTGATTTAACTTTAAAATCTACATTAAAATACACCTTAAAATATAAACATATTCTAAAAATCAGATAAATACAAATTATATTAATGTATTTATTTAAAAAAGGGAAAATAATAACAATAATAATCTAAGCTTTATATCTTTACATATATTTATATTAAATATGATAAGAGATAATTACAACAATAAATATGTGATAATTACAACAGTAAATATGTTAGGTAATTTTATGGTGATATAACAACGTTACGAAAGCGATACGATTCATTAAACTGAAAATCATCATAAAATGTTCACAGCCATTTTTAAGAACTACATAAATGTACAATTTTAAATGTATTTCTGGAAAATCATAGTAATATCACCACCCTACGTTTGCTTAGATCATTCCAACTTAGTTTTAGGTGTTATAGGCAAAATTATAAGCTTTACTTGACTCTTTTCACCTGACATCATAAATGCATACTAATTCATTAATATTATGTCTGTCTTTCACATTCATCTCCTTACAGGAGTAATGGTAGTCACAGCTTTCAGCTGCTTTTTAAAGCAAGTATTTAGGTACTTGCCAGTACAAGTAACCAAAAGCTGTTTGAACTGACATTAAATTTATGACAAGAAATCTTTTTATGTAACTATAAGAATGAGGACCAAATAATCAGTGCTTATTTTTTTCTCAGACATAATCATTTAGACAAGATACAGAACTACAAATTGCTACAAAAATAGTATACCCCAGACTAGACCCGATCGAACAAACTAATCTCTATGATTAGATTATGTGTTAACACCATTTAGAATACAAATTTATAATTGCCGATATCAAAACCGGTTAGTAGTGCTTTACAACAAATATGAAGTTATAGATTATACAGTTTTATCCAATCTGATTAGTTTTAAAAATATTTCAGCTTCAATGTAAAGCAAATAATAAAATTATTTAAGAAACAGGGTTTTTTCAAGCTTAAGTTAAATAAATTTAGTTTACCATACATTTTAACAATGATTTTGTGAAAAATATAATATTCCTATAAATGAAATCATTTATCGGGCATGCAGCAACATTTAGTCATAATTTTATAAATGACAGAAGAGAAGTTCTCTTCTATATATATTTCCTCCTTCAACAGTCTAACAATGTATGGAGTGAGACCCCCATAAGCTATATCTCATGAGGCCTCAATCAGAGCCATTATGAGTTGTTTACTGATTATCAGCAATCTCTGAAGAACAGTCGTAAAAAATATATGTGTGAGAAAAATAAATATCGTTTAATTTTCTTAAAATAGAGACATAATTTTATTAACTTCAACCTTTTTTTAAGTCTTCATTTATATAAATATCTTTGTATGCGTATTTACATAACCTAGAAAACAATAGCAACTTTGTGCACAATCAGAAAAAGTGTCATAGAGTTGCCTTCTTTAATGAATAAATATAATTTATTGATATGCTCTATATCTAATCAATTTTAAGATGGTGATACTATCTGGTTTCACCAGAAATATATATAAATATTTGTGATAAGTTTATTATTGGATAACAGTGTAATACTATTAGCAGATGATAAAAAGCAATAAATTAATAATAAAATTAAAAAATGCATCTAAAGCATTTACAAATAGAACTATCATTATTACTTTTACTACTACAATATTGTATTAAAATAATTTAACACATTTTCATTTATTTAACTAATAAATTATATCATATATGTAACTACATATTTATCAATATTTATACTTATATCAATATTCTGAACTGTAATCTACATACACAACATAACTACTATGATACTACATATTTATAAATGTTGACACTATTTAATAATATATCTACTACTACAGATAAAACACACTGTGACAAATAAAAATAAGGATTTTTTTCAACAGCCATTTAATTTTTGTTATATTATTTTTTTAAATATATAATGACAAACTAAATCAGCATGTATTAATGATAAGCAAACACTTCATAATCAATCAGTTTCATGCAGAACTCTGTTAACACCCTGCTGATTCACAACTGTACGCAATGAATTACAAGGTTTGAAACCAAAATTTTGAAATGTTATGCTCATGTATAAATTACTCATTATTCTGGCTAGTAATGCTGCATAATTGGGATTCTTTAGAAAAAAATATTCTGTTTACCGTTTCAGTCTGTGTCATTTCATTTCCAGTCTGTAAGGATGTAAATGAGGTTGTGTTTAGTACTTGCAATAATTTTCTGATAAAAATAAAATTTAATTCTCAAAGAGCAATGTGTTCATGTGAAATTTAGTTTTGATCGGAAAAGATATTTACAGAAACTTTTAAAATACTGAAGAAGCTTGCAAGAAAAAATATGAACTGTGTAATCAGTACAGCATTTTAAATCAAATACAACAAAGTCACTCAAATGTAAAGATGATATTTGTCACCTTTTTATCAGTAAGGTGTTGTTCTAGATTCATAAATTCAATGTGGCTATAATAACAGTGAATACCTTGGTTTGTGGAAATAATGCAGTGTTTGAGGGTGACAGTGAGAAAAAAGAAATCTAAAGCATCGGTAACAAACAATGAATGCTGCACTAAGACAAAGCTCCTGAGCATTTAGTGCTCCTTATTGGAGATATTTTGATGAAGCATAATACAACTGCACTCATTCACCCAATCTGACATCGCAGACATTTTTCCGTTTCTGAAAGTGAATGTTACCCTAAAGGATACCACTTCCAGAAAACAAAACAGATTTGCTGTGAAACAGGCTATTTCATGAAAGATATTTAAGAATATAATTATGTAGTGGGAAACTTACAAGAATTGTATATAACTGCAAGACAATACTTTGAAGAGGACAAATCTGATTTGTTGTGCAATTAAATAAAATAATATTGAAAAAATTTGGGTTCTTCTTGAACAAACCTCATATGTATTATTTTTATAGAAACAAAAAGAACATTTTTATACAGAATATAAAGTTATAAAGCAAAATATATATAATGTTAAAATACAATTAATGAAAATCAGATGCATTTATGAAGTTAAAACACACTGGTATTAAAGGTAAAATAAACGTACATAAATAAACATTAATACTAAAAAATAAGAATTTTAATCATTCTATAACAAAAATATTTGGATCACACTATAAATATCTCTGAATTAAATTGATTCCACAGGATATAATAATAATTCTATTGGTAATGTAAATAATAGCACTGTGGCCAAATTTTCTGTTCTGTTTTTCTTCATAAACCAGATTCAAATCGGAATAAATGATTACTTCTAACTATGCATTATTCCACTTAAATTCATTATTATTTGAACAGAACATGGCACTTTAAAACCAATTTATACAATCAGTAAAAACAGAAGATTAAATTGAAGGAAGAAACACTACAATTGATGAATTATTTATTGTATATTATAGCCTGAGTTATGATTGTATGTCAGTCACTAAGTTATTAATCCTTTATGGTTTAACATACATGATGTGTAATGCAGTGCAGCTGTTATGGTGATTTAACATACCTGGTATATTTTTCACCATAACTTAAATGCTGTTCATTACTCTCTTTGTATATAATCAAATAAACAGTTTTTTGTATTTTTCATAGAAAATTCTTCAATAAATTGAAACATTCAACCACTTTATTAGTAATGCTTTACAATTTTAATATATATTGATTTAAGCTGAGATTTAACTTCCTACGATTCAAACACGGTCAGATTGTATGCAAGTGTTGTACAGTTACCTTCCATGTTTCATTTCACGGATTTCTTTTGATTATTTAGTATATCCTCCTTTTATATATTGTTTTTTATGAAAATAATTATTTCACCATTAAAATTAAGATTTTAATTTTGTGCAAGTGATAATTTAAATATTATGTAAAAACAAAACTATCTGATTTCAATAAACGAGATCAGATATGATTGTTTACTGTTTTATTTGGTGGAAATGTTTTATTTAAGCATAGTTTTTACTACCTGGTAGAACGTTAGTGATAAGTTTATGTTCACTAATTAAAGAATTAACTACAAAGCTACATACTGATGCAGACATCTATGAAAAAACACGTTAATGCAAAAAATAATTAATGTCAGAAGTTACATTCTGTAAAAAAATTATTATATTTAAAAGTTAAAAAAAATATATGAGTAAATTTTTGTTCATATTTACATTCTAATTTAGTTTGAACTACAAATAAGTTTTGAAATTCAGTATCACACTAATATTTTTTTTTTTTGTTTTTTTTTCTTAATAAAATTTATAATACACATTATAATATAAAATGAGCTCAGGTATTCAAATAATATACATGATAAAGAAAGCACTGCCAGCAGCACTTGAAAATATGAAAAGACACACACAAATATATAAATATTTATATATGGAGAGAGCAAATTAAATTAACTATATTTCAGTTGTTTATTAAATACATAAAAAAAGTAATAGGCTAACACAAGAAAAAAAAAACTACATTCAATTATACAGTCTGTTGAGAAAAAAATCGGATGCTAATTAAACAGGTTAGCAAAACTTAAGTGTATTTATAATAACACGTGATACTCTGATTAAATGTGACATTAAAATCATTTTATTTTTAATAACATATTTACGACCAAAAAAAATAAAATAAGAATTAACAAACAACTAGAAATCATAAAGCAATAATTTGGGGTAATGTAATAACAAATAATTAACAAAACAACTCAACCACAAGACCAGCTGTGGTAAAATGGTACTTAAAAATAAAATAATAATTTTCTGCTCTCATTCATTCCTTAAAAAAATAACATACACTAACACCCCCCTTCCCCACACACACACACACACACACACACACATACTGATAATTATTAGTAATGTTATGATGACTTAAGAATTATATTTATTATTTAATTCATATATATATATATATATATAATGTATATAATAATTATTTTATATAACAGAAAATTTAGAACGTAAAAGTTCTGTAGGCCTTCTATAACATTAAGTTACGAGCACAAGAAATATTTGATTAACTTTATAACTTATTACATAACATTTATATTATATAACACACAGATTACTTGTATTACATATACTTTGTACCTAAACACATAAATTAGCAATGCATAAATTGAAATTACAAAAAAAAAAAAATTATAACCAGCTTAAATAACAGCATAGAACATTTGGCAAGAAAAAATATTTAAAAGTAGAAAATTAAAACATATTAAATCAAAACAAACGTAACAAGTAAAAAAATGATAAATAAATAAAATAAACAAGATACAAAAGTAATTAAACAGTAGAGTTTATAAAGTACATATGTGTTATGTGTATATATATACATATATAAAACACATATATGTCATATATCATATATATATATATATATATATATATATGATAATACAAATATATTTACATTATTATGACCTTTATTATAAAGTCAAATTATTAATTTTCTTCTTTAATTTTTTTATCAACACACAATAAAGACCATCGTCATAGTTTTTCACATTTATCACGCCGATCATTTGAAATCTGTGATTGTGAACATTGTTCAGTTAATGGAAACGATGTTGTACGCCTAGCTGATCTGTAATTAAAATAATACATTATCATTTTTATTAAACAGCAGAACAATATAGATATATATATATATATATATAGTTAGTTTCATAAGAATAACACATTTAGCGCTAAAAATATACATGCAGTCACAAACAGTAAACAAAAGAAAAAACAGAATAATGTGAGTTGGCATTATTTCTTATTTATTACTTGATGTACCTTTTGTATCTAAGTACTCATATTAAGAAAATAATGATTAAGTTTAATGATTAAGAAAATAGTTTAACTAAAGAGGGAGGGAAATAGTTCAACTTGGTTCTGTCATGCTAGAGAGAAATTGTCTAATAAGAACTATACAATCACTTCTGCAATTATATGATTATGATAGACTACCAAAATTATTGTAATGTATAAACATTTTTTTGTCATGTAAAGTCCATTTACACGCAATATTAATTTATTTTATTTATTAAGTTTATGATTAATAAATTTTAATCTGTGCAAAGTTATTAATCATTAACTTAATATTCTATTCAAAATAATAACAATTGAATATATTATTTGTAAAGAAGCAGTTTTAAAACAAAAATGGTAATACATTTGTAATATTAAAAAAAAAGTATAAATCAAAATACACGTAATATATAACTAAATTAGAAGTGATCAAATAATATTGAAAGATATCATTTGTATAAAATATTCCTTAATAGCATATCAATCATACGATATGTCTGTATAGTGATACCACACCCAAACATACAAATGTAGTTCTCAAAACGATTGGTTTAACAATTGTTATTGTAAACAGTACTTTTAGTTCTGCTTTTCAAGTAAGTGGGAATACAAAACACTAACTAAAATGAGTTTCAATAAATAAATAATTTAATTGAAAGATGTGCCGATAGTAAAAATTGAAGTTAAATTTTTATTGAGAATTAAAGTTTTTTAAGTTACAGTCTTTTCATCTATCTGCATACAACAATGCTGCTTTTTTGCGTGTGCCTGAACATAATACTAAATACATGGGTATAGTATAACACTATTTTTTAAGCACTTATACAACAAAACAAGCTTTTTTTTATACCTTGTTCATAAAATCTACTCTAATGAATTAAGGTGGTTCAGCACTATCGGTTTCAACTAATAAACTATTGAAAACACAATTGTTTCTTTAGATAAAGGCATATGGAAGTAAAATCATTAGGTTCAATGTCCAGGTGGTAAAGGGAATTCTAAAATAATTTAATGGAATCAATAAATTGTCTAAACAGTTCAGGCAGAAGTTAATAAGTATGGAATTATCGTGAATGTGAACAGTTCCTAACATCAGTATTTCATTTAACTGGTTCTGAACTGCTATGATTGACTTTTTTAATTATTTCAGTGCTCACCTGGTTGTATTTTCTAGGAATATAAAAAAAAAACTGTAAGGATACCTTTTTGTTCTCAGGAAACAGTGACAACAATTGTCCATATTGATCAGTTTTCATACATTTTTTTTGCCTCTAGTGAACTTTAATAACACAATTGCATGGATTGTTGTTTTGAATTGATATTTCATAACTGATATCAAGATTGGTAAAAATATGAGAAAAATTAGTTTCTATCTCTTCTTTATCCAAAAATTTACTGATTTTGGTGCATAATACTCGGTATGTTTAGAATCTATCTTGCAGACAGTTTATGATAGCTGTTTTTCAGGAATTTGGTTTAATATAACATCTGAAATTGTTATAGCAAAGAACTATTATCATAAATCATTTGTTTTCTCAAAATTCTGTATTCAGTTGTTTGTTAACAGTCATCTGTTTGAACAGTAGTCTTTCATTTTTCCTTATCATCTTCATCATGAACATAGATGTCATTAACTTTCTTTCTTTTACTCATTAATGAAAGTTCATACAGTTCACTGTGAAGTTAATTTAGGTTATCACCTTCTACACTGAGAAACTGAATCACAGATCTGACTTCAAAATCAGTGCAACTGTTTATTATGAGAGCTGTTATTAATCATTATTACAAAAAGTAAACAACAGACTACACACAGAATAACCAACAATGGCCTTATTTATCAATTGAAACTACTGAGCACCAGCAATCTGACTCATATTGCCAGTCGCTTTTATTTATTATAACTGATATTTAGTTTTGATATACATTTAGTATCAATTTACTCCCTCTCCCCCTCCAACTGCCTACACATCTTAATTCCCACTAAATGACTTATGAACATATAACAATACGTGCACTGAGGGTGTACAAAAACAACTGTTCAAAACATCAGTCACAACAATTACTAGCATTATGAAGACTTCACTGAGATAGTAATTGAAAAAAAAAGTAAAAGAAATCAAGATTGGTGACTGATGGTAGTGTTATTTTTTTACTCTTACAATTTCTTAGAACTTATTTAGTATTTATTTTATAAGGAGAAAGAGATGATCAAATAACGGATTAAAATATTTTATAATCTTGCCAAAAATCAGACTTAAACCAACTAATCTAGAAATCAGCTTAAGCTATACAATAATGTTTAGCCAGCAAGCTCACTTTTACAGAAAAATTTTATAAGAAAAAAAGTGGTTATAAATACAACTCTGGAAATGCTTTAGTTTTGAATTACAGATAGTAACAAAGTTTGTCCTAATCTCTAAAATGAAGACAAATTAGAATTCTGTAGTCATTTTTATATATTTTTTGTCTAAAAAAAATTGAATAAAAAATCACAAAATTTTATCTCTAGTAGTTTTCAAGAAAACTGTTGCAAAGGCCAAAAAAGGTTATCTTAAATAATGATTTTATAAGTTAGCTGTAAATTAATTTTACTAAGTTGCTAATAAAGCAAATATTTCTAACAAAATGTAAGAGAACATAATTAAGAAAAAAATTATGAAAACAAATACAAGTTTCCAAAATTTGTCTTTACTTCAAAACAAATCAAAATGTGGCAGAAAAATATTACAATTCGAACAGAACAAAGTATCATTCATAATGTTAAATAACTAAACAAATTAAATTATCTGAAAGTTGTTTATTTCAAGAATCTAAAATAACACATGATAAACAATTAAGTTTCATGTGTAAAATAAGAAAAACTTTATGATTTGTGTTACTGTCTTAGAACACAATAGATTGTACATAATTTAATCTGCTATTATAAGTAATGGAAGAAAAATTTTTATATAGATTTCTAGACGTTATAGACATGCTATTACTTTATGATAAAGTAAATAACAATGGTAGGTCTGCAGCTCAAGAATATCATTATAAATATTCAGCTCAAAGATTACTAAGTCATGAAATGTGTGAACAAATGTCTCAGAGGAACAGATATGCTAAAATCAAGAATGGCTTGTTAGAACTACAAATACCGAAGAAGAAAACTGTATGGTATCCAATTATCTACTACTACAAGCGGCAGAAGTTTATAATTTTATTTAAATGTTTCATAATCCAACATGTGGTGAATGTTATGGGAGCACTTGAGTTTTAAATGATGTTTCAACTAATGGAAAATCTAGTTTGAATCAGTTTGCCTGTTCTGATATGTTTCTGTTATTATGTTTCTGTTGATATGTTATAGTTTAAAATAAAAAATGTAAACGAGTACTCATCTAATAGATTAAAAATATAGTTCATACTACATTACATACGTTAAAACTGTCTCTAAATTTCTTGTTAACTGTTGCATTAGTAAATAAAATGTATCATACTCCCCAATATTTTTGCTTATTACTGACATCAGTAAATTATCTGTTTTTGTGATGGCAATCCATAAATTTATACAGCAAAGATCAAGGGTAAATTTCTTTGATGTTAGTACAATCAAATAAAGTTGAATCTACATAAACTTCAGAAAAACTAATTTTTTACATTTTATTTTATTACTCATATTAAATAGATTAGACATTTGTTTTTTAGTATATCTCACCTATAATGCCTATTTTTTTTATCTCAGTATAATGCCTATTTTTTTTTTTTACAAAAGTTCATTGGAATTAAAAACTATTATTTGCGATTAGATTACACAAACAACTGTCCTGATGTACTCCAGAGATACATTTTCAAATGAAAAAAAAAAACAGTCTAAATTAGTAAGTTTAGAAAATAATTTCTTAACTGACAAAAAAATTAACTATTCAGAGGCTTGTGTTGTTAATGCAAATACGATTTGAACTGGAAAAATTTACGAATGAATGGGTTAAGGCCAGATTTGTAGCTTGCTTCAGAATGGCTCTTCTTGATTTTAAATTAACTGCATACTACAGTGGAGTTTTTGTGGACAGATATGTATTTTTTTATGAATAAATCTCAGAGTTCTGTTTCAGCAGAACCTATTTTTTAAACTTTGTATAACATAAAAAGATCACAATTAACTGATTTCCTCATTAAACTATCAAAACGGTTGTGATAATTTATTAGAATAAAGAACTTAATGAAGTCAATTTTATTGCACACTTTCAATAATCCAAAGCAAACTTTAAGATGTTGGAATGAGATACCAAATGAAGTAATTTTTCCAATATCAGTATTAGAAACTCCCATTTCAAAACATTGAGATGTTAATACTCAATCTGGTGTTATGATATTTGTCAACATTTATTTCAATTATATGATTTAAAAGAAAGATCATTTTTAATACAAGCTGATAATAACAATGTTAATAAAATAAACCTATAAGAAATTATTAACAGTAAGTAAGCGCCTAAAAAAAAAGCGAACATGAAGGTTAGCTTCTTAACACAGTAGCAGTGAAAGTGATAGAATAAAGGTTTGTACAAAAGTTCACTCTGATCTAAATGTACATCTACGTAGTAATAAATGTTAAAAAAAATAGAAATACTTACATTACAACATGAAACAAAGTTTATGACTCGTGACATACATAATTCATGTATTTTTTAAACACACATGCGAACATAATATGGTGATAACATTCACTTTAACCCATAAGAAACAATAGATAAATTAAAAATATGTGTTTATAATATTAACAATAAGTAACTGTCAGAAGTGTATTCATGCAATTATTATTGCAACATACAATAATGTGCATTAATATGGTGCTACCAATAATAGTGAAATACCCTTATACAAATTCTCTTTAATAAGAATAAACTTAATAAATTATATAACCAAACAATAATACATAACAATTGAATTTAATTACAGTAAAAAGTACACCTTTAACCTACACAGTGTAACATCAAGTGTTTACAGATGTTAATTCTTATATCTAGTGTGCATAGTGCATATTCATGCATTCAGTGAAAACAAATTTTTTATTAGTCACATAACAACAGTTGCCCTATTATATTTCTTAAAGAATCACAATCTGAATTTTAAGTGAATTAATTATAATCAAGCACATAACAATTTAAGAATTTTTTACTTTTTTATATTAGTTCATAATTCATATTAGTGTTCTTTACTTACACAAACACACACACCCACACACATACGCACGTGCACACAAAGTTTTTTACTAGTATTTTTTATATAGACAGTCAAATCTCCCTATTGCAGCTCTCTTTAAAGTTTTTTTTTTAAATTTTACAACTGAACACAGCATAAGAATGGGCTGTTAGAAGGGTAGACTTTTATCTTTTGAAGAGAGAGAGTGAGTGATAAGCCAAGGAAGGTAGTAGGGCTGCTGTACTACTGAATGCCATAGTAAAAGACTAGAGTCTCTGTATTTTACAGAGTTCTTCAGTATTTATTTTGGAATATGGGCAATCGGTGTACAGCACTTCCCCATTATCATTTTTTTCCAGGGAAAATCATAATTACATCACAACTTAGGTCAGGTGATCAAGCCTGGCCAGTTGGTCATTTGTTTAGAATATCGAGCAAGAATTTCAAATCCTACCTTTGCAAGAAAAAATGGAAGTCATTCTTGAAATAGAGAAAGATGTTAAACAAGTCGATGTTGGTTGGAAGTTTAACTTAATGAGCTCAACAGTATGCATAGTATGTAAAAATACACACACCATTCAGTTAGCTTACAGTGAAGAGAGTAATTTTAAAAGGTTTTGAAAACTGGACTGAACAAATTGATCAAACTGTTTTACAATGGTTTTAACAAAAATGAAGTTGAACCCAAGCTGAACTCTTCACTCAAGGGTTAATTTAAAAACTTACGACAATAATTTAAAAACTTCTGGTGACTGGATAGAAAAATCTAAGCAGAGATACATTTGTTTCACTAAAATAAGCAGGAAAGCTAAAGATGTTGATTTTAATGCTATGAATGATTGGTTAAAAACTCCATGGCCTAGAGATATGTAATGATTACAAAGAATACATATTCAATGCTTTTCAAACAGGATTTTTTTTAAAGCATTCCCTGATAAAACATTAAAATTCAAAGGATAAAAATATATAGACTTTCATAAGCACAGATCACTGTTTTTGTCTGTACTAACATAACAGACACTGAGAAACGTCCTTTATTAGTTAACGAAAATCCAATAAAAGTGATTTGCTTATGTAAAAACCTTCTTAGTGAATTATTACAATAATAAAAAGCATGGATGACTGCCAAAAATTTGAAGAGGAAATTTGTTCTTGGGAAAAAAAATTAATAAAAACTAATTGTAAAATTTTATTGCTAATAGACAATTGTACTGATCATATCAACATTATGGAATTACAAAACAAAAATTAAATTTTTACCAGCAAATACAAGTGTTCTTCAGCCGATTGATCAGGGAGTTATTACATATCTCAAAGGCTACTAAAGGAAGAAAATGTTGTGTAGGCTTATTGAGGAAGTGGATTTGTAACAAAACAAGGAAAATTTCAATCTGAATCATTCAATAAGTCTGCTGCAAAAAGCATAAAAAAATGTGACTGAAGCAATAATAAAAATTCATTCCATTATGCTGTACACACTGAAAAGAAGAATCCCAGTTGTGATTTAGAAAATGATATTCACCTAACTGAGTAGATAAAACAATTTTAATTGCCTCAATCACTTGCAGCAAATGATTTAGATGTTAGGTAAGCATTGATGATGGTAAGCATTGACCATCATCGCATTTGGGACATGAGTAATAGTAGACAATATAACTACTCAAAATTATGATGAAGAAGTGAAGAAGAGGATGAAACAGAACCAGAGATAATATCACCTTCCAGTATTCTTTATTCTTCTTTATTCTTTATATATCTTGTTTCTATGTATTTCAGCTGTCGCAATATTGACGAGAATTTACAGGGGCAGGTTCTGAACAACGAAGAAAAAATAGAAACATGTTCTTATAATCAAAACATAAACGATTAAAAATTACCAGTTAAAACAGGAAAAAATATTCAGTAAAACTGACTAATGCAAATGAAATTTGTAACTTTAAAATTTTTTGTGCATTTGAAATGTTCTTTCATTCTTGAATAAAATCATACAAGTTTCATTTTTCATTTTTTACTTCTTTGATATTTTTGTAGTATGTCAGTGTACTTTCATAAATGTTATATGGTAGTGAATAACTACAGTCTTGGTAGTTGAATTAAAGGTGAGTTTTGATTTTTTTATACATTAGGCCCATTTAATTGTTATCAAAGTATAGTTCTATAATACCTTATCTTTAAAAAGATTATGAGTAAAAATAAATAAAGAGATAAAATTTTGTAGTATTGTTATAATTAGTTATGATGTTAAATGGCAATAAACATGCAATTCTGTATTTTTTTTTTTCATTTTCCTCTGTAATGAAAATTTCTTTATAGCTGCAAAAATTCAGAGTCCCTTTGAATCGATTATAGAATGATTTGACTGTATATCAGTAGTTTATATATATGTATATATAAGTGTAAAGAAAGATCTCTTTTTTCAAAATATACAAAAACAAATAAAAATATTCTGTTATATGATGATGTTATGTAATCTAGCTGGATGACATCACCACATAAGGTTGAAGCTTGTGTGTGGGAAATGGAAATTAAATTTTGCAACAAATGAAAACTGCCAGGCCTGATTGGGATTCAAACTCAGGATCTCCACATGAAAGCTGCTCTGGCGGAGGGGTAATGAGACATTACCTCTCCACCAAAGAGAGCAGCATTTTATTTTATGTTATTTTTAATTTTATTATTTTCCTTCTAGCATGCTAAAAATATATTTTAACAAAAAGACCAATAAAATGAATGTACTAAAGGTGAAAAGTACCAGACCTTATAAAAAATTGAACCTAAGATCTGCTGATTTAGATGGCAACATTGTAATCACTACACCAACTGGCAGGTCAAACTATTTTCTGTAAAACCTCTAAATTTAGTTATATCTACCTATTCATGGTTTTTTTTGTTTAAGATTTTAATTATTTGCAGTTCTGTAAAACAATTAAAAAATTAAAAACCTGAATATAGAAGTTTCATTTATTTTGTAGAACATGGTTATCACTATTACAACTAGATATCCTGATTAAATATTAAAAAGAAAAATATTATTTTTAATTCAATAATAAATAGATTAACAGATTTTAGCAATTTTAAAGTACACTATACATGTCAAAACTTTGGAGGTTTGTACCAGGTAAGCAACTTAAATGTGCTATACACTAAAAACAGTTGTGACATGTAACATTTTCTGATTTAAATCAAAAAATGAAAATGTAAATTAAATGAAATTTTGTATTTACATTAGCAAAAGTTTACATATCTACCCTTTATGTACTCTTAAAAAAGATATTTAAACCGAGTGTCCTGCAGAGTGATGCACTTTTGTGCTCAAGTGATCTTATTGAAAATTACCTGACGCAAAACGTTGTTATTAATGCTATTGATTTGTTGTTGAATGTTTGCTGATAGTGTTTGTTGATAGTTTACTGATAGTGTGGTATATTTATGAACTCTATCCTTCAAACAACCCTAAAGGAAAGAGTTGTAACTAGAAAATTCTGGGGAATGCAGAGGTCACTGCCTTCTACTGACAGTTCATTCTTTTGAAAAAGCCACTTGAATGCATGATAATGAATCATTTGATGTGTGAATGCAACTCCATCTTGTTGGAAGAAGTTGCACTCTTTTTCATGATCTGTTAACTGAGCGTGGAATTCTTTGCAAATTGGTACAATATAATTTTCTATTGATAGTCTGAAAAAAAAATATTGGTCTTGTTATACGATTACCAACACATTACAGCACAAATACACTGATTTTCTTATTATGATGGACAATCTACATCTGATGAGAATCTTCAATCATCAAATACCTGGTGTTATGTAAACTAACATATCGAGATATCACGAGGCTCATGGTTCGTTTGACATGAAGTATAATATTCAAATCTATCTCCCCATCGACAATGTTTTTGAGGAACCAATAATTAAGACATTTCGATTGTCTGTTCTTGCATAGTCATTACATGATATGATTTCAAATTTAAATCATGAAAAATCTTACAAGATATGTATTTTACACCAATTTTGTTGGGATAACTTACATATACATTTTTTTTGGATAGACAGAAATTATTCTTTGAATATTACCTATGGGCTGTGGAGTCCTAACAAAAAGTTACCTATTTCATTCTGTGTCTGAAACTGACCCCATAATATGCCATTTTTTTAACCAAATAATGAATGTTACTCTTTGCTGGGATGCTGGCATTAGGATTTTTTCAAATATTTACTTTTCTTGAAAGGTTTCAAAAGCACATGGATACCATAGCAACCCTTTCTACGATCTAATAAGGAAGGCATTTTAGTAAAACACAGCAGCAAAGAATTAAACTTTCAAATCAAGAATAGTTTACAAATGGCAACAATAGACTACAGTAGTATCATAACATGCAACATCAGACCAGTGCATAACATCCAGTGGGGTTAGAAGTAGTAGTGTTAAAGGAGACAGTATTGGTAAATGATATAAATAATTACCATCTCCAATGTGGAGTGGTAGTGTCTCAACTTTTCATCTGGGAGTGTTGGATTTGAAAAAAAAAACAAAAAAATTTGCAATTCGAGCTAATTCAGTTTGATTTTAAGTTGCTCATCCAGTATAGTAGAAAACTGCCAAAAAGTATCCAATATCAGATATTAGAATAATTACAATTTTGCATATTTATGTCAATATAAAGAAATATAATTATCCAACCTTATAGACAAAATTAATGAAGAAAGAAGATGGTTAAATTAATAGACTAACGGAACCAATATTAAATTCACAAGTAACAGAAACTATCATTACAGCATAACAGGGGGACTTCCAGAAATCCAATTCTCTGATATTACACAAAATTATGTAGTATAGTTAAATTACACTGCCCTATATTGTGCAGTGTTAAATATACTGTCTTATGTTAAACAATGTTATACAATGCCCTAAACATGTTAAATACACCGCCCTATATTGTAGAATAGTAGTGTAATTAAACTATACTGCCCTCCTACAATATACTTAAACTATAGATACTGAGTTCATTATAGATATCAAATTAAATTTTTAATTCAGTGGAACAGTTACTAAACTGAAAAACTGAATATTTTAAGTATTCATGGAATACAACATTAATTTCAAATGGAAGAATAAAATTTTAATGAAACCAAACAATGAGGTTTGTAAAGAAAATAAGGTATAATAAAAAAATAAGCTGTTTTAGAGCAACAGAAAGTTGGTCATATATTTTCAAAATACGAACAGTTTTGAATAATAAAGTTTACTTCAAATGTGGACATGATATTTTGTTAACAGAACTAACAATATAGCATACAAAATAAAACAATTACAAACGACTCAAAGTTCCATATTTATTTTTATGTAATAAAATGTACAGTAAATAAATACCATTTTATGTTTTAAGAATCTATAATCTTTTCTTACATACATTTATTCTCTCATTTTGATTTTTTATATTTGCAGAATTTCTGAAAATATAACCAACAAGAATTGCAAGAGATAACTATATTGAGAAACTACATTGACTAACATATGACGTATTATTATCAAAATCTTGTTCATTTTATATATGTGAAACATGGTAACTAATTTTTATAAGGTTGGTGCAATACAAAATGAATATAACATTTTCAGCGATTCATTTGAATATTGAACTATTAAAAAAAAATAATTTTGCTTGATAAAGAGATCTTACATCTTTTGTTTTGAATAGCCCAAAATTAATTTAAAGTTTCAAAATATATACCTGCAACGATGGTAATTCCATAACCAGCAGACTTGACAAATAAGGTTTTGCCAAATCATTTGTTTATCTATTCTTTAAAATAATTACAAGTATTAGATATAATTAAAATTACTGAAGGTGATAAAAAATTAATTTTGTAGTATGTGAAAAATATTAAGCCTAAAAAGAGTTCAATTCTTCAATTTGAGAACAAAAAAACTGGTAAGAAATCTAAAATGAATCTCAAAGAAATTATCCTCATATGAATCCACTGATTGCATAAATGGTGAGTATTACTCATCAAAATTTAAAAGTTGCTCAGTTGATGTGCAAGGAAGAAATAGAATTTGCTGCTCTGACAACTGGCTTCTTGCTATCTATAATGTTCTTCTGCAGCACACCATTCCCTCTACTGTACTACTTATTAGCAGTGTGAACATTAGTTAACACATGCCAAGTAGAACCACTGCACATCTAGGTCTTTATGTTTTCAAATCTGTGACAAATAATATTATTTATATGAAAGACAACTGGATATGCTGTTGAACATACAATGTTGATGACTATGTAAAACTATCATTCTTTCACTAAAAAATTGATTCATATAATAATTATATATGGAACTGTATTAATTGCAGGTAATAAAATAATTATTGATTGCAAATACAATATCCAGGTCAAACGCTGAGTTTTTGACCTAAGACTTAAGTGTCCTAATTACCCAATTAAGGATTAAATTAAAAGTAATTCAATGGTTTATTTTAAACTGGCTAATATCTTAATGTAACTGTATGACTCATATACTGGTATAACTTCATTTTAAACTGAAGTAAACACACACACACACACACACACACACACACACACACACACACACACACACACACACACACACACACACACACA
>JAAAKQ030464863.1:0-24177 GCA_010016005.3 Zanna intricata | reverse complement strand
GAAAAGCAAGGGGACTATGTTGAAAAATGATGTACTTGTAAGTTTCCTATTTGATTACAATAAAATTTTATAACTATTGCGGATAATAATTGACTTACCCTCGTATTTAAAAAAAAAACTATCAATACTATAAAAATGATTTTTTATATAAATATTAGTTGATTAATAATAAACATAGGAATTAATTTATAACTTCTTGCTTCATAAATCACTAATCTTGACTAAGTTTTTGTGCTAATTAATTGAAGAATTTACTTTTAATAATAGCATTAAGACTACTGGGAAAATTAACAGAATAAATTAATTTCAAATTGAATTATGAATATGAACAGTAAAATTTTATCAATGTAGTACTCTTTTTTTAGAGTACATAAATTTTTACAATTTATTTACATTCTTATATTTGTTATATTTGCCTTGAAAGAGAATGCAAGTACATTTTCATATTGCCTTATAGTAATAGTTAATCTTTATTTAAATACATTGTAACATTTTTTATTGTCAAAAAATGTTAATTTGTGAGTAGTTTTAGAGAAGCGTAAAACATATATCAAATAATCTATTCTTCTTGATGATCCAAGATAAGATGATAAACTGCAACCTTACAACCTAACAGTTTCAAAACTCCTGGAATATCTCTGGAATTCTAAAAAAACTGAAGAATAGAACAAAGAATAAACTAACAGTGGTCAAAGTTAAATTCAATAAATTGGTTTCTTTAGATCATCTCTTAAACAATGCTGGTTATAGTTGTCCAGGATTTATTTGTGAAAACAGCAGTAATTAATGTTTAAAAAAATAAATAATAATTACTATTTCTTAAGTTCTGAACAAAACGGTAAACCAAAGTCAGTAAGTTTCCTTCTTTGGACAGAATATACTTTTAATATTGGCACGCAAGGCCCGCCAAAATGCTGGTAAATATCCTTCACACTGTCCACTGCAAGGACTATCTATTAATGAATACCATTACTCATAGAGAAAGGAACAATAGGTAGTTTAACTTGTACCTCAATTGCTGTAACTTCATAATAGTCATTAGAAGAACTGTATTTTACATATGAGTAAATTGTTTTTTTCAAATAAAATATTATTTATTTTGCAAGGGAATGGAAAAGAGGGATTTTCTCAGTCCACAATTACCAAGCAATTAAATAGTATTCAGACAATTAGTATAGACATTAGTATTAATACAGACATAGTATCCAAACAATTCAGTCAGACAATTTTTAAAAAAATACTGAAGTTTTCCAAAATGTTTTCAATCATACAGAACAATTGTAAATGAAATAGAAAAAGTCACAAAAGAAGTAAACAAGCAAGCTCAGCCAAATGGACCTCTCCATGAAGATGCAACAAATGCACTTCAAAATGTTGTTGATATTGCCATGGAAGTTGAGGTAAGAAACTGCAATTTTAGTTAAAAAAATATAAACAAAAAAAAAAAAAATTGGTATGAGTAGTATAAAAACAGAGTAGTATTAAAATACTGGTAAAATGAATAAAAAAGTTTATCATTTTTATCATCAAGAACTTACTTCATCACTGTCTCATCTTTTTATTTTTCTCCTTAAGTTATTTAATGCATTTTTAAATGGTAGCTCAAATATGAGTAAGTTTAATATTGTGATGGCAGTGTTTTAATAAAAATGTTCCATGTGTAATTGATATTACTGAGCATTTAAATAAAATAAATTTTTTATACGAGAACATCTAGTACAAGAATGTAATAACTTTTTAAAGAAAATACTGTTGCTACAATTTAGAGCTTAAATCAGCATTTTCCAAATAGTAATAGGCATAAGACTTGTCAATGATAAGTAAAAAGTTATTAAGAGAAGAAAAAGCTGTTTGTTTTTGGAGTCAATAATTTGATGCATTCTCCATTCCATAGCAATCTTTTAATCTCTAAATACAGCATTCTTTATCCTAGACTGATTAATTAATTGGATTATCTTTTTTCTTTTCTTATAGTTTCTAACACCAGTTATCTAAATTAAGGCATTACTTAATAAAATAATTTATGAAATCTAGTTATATCTGATAGGCACCTCAGACTTAGGTTTATAGAAACATTTTGTTTCTAACAAAATAAACATTGCACAGGAAACTTTCTCAACTTTGTCTCTTAGTATAACCCTAAAAAAAATTTTTCTCCAGTTTGAATCCCATAAGAAGTTCAGAGAAGAGTTATCCCTATCAGATTTCAATAGCTTATTAGGACTCAGGATCCTCAGTATGAATGTATAATGAGCCTCATGTCTAAAAAATTCAAATACAGAAAGAAGTCAATAGAAGACAAAGAAATAGATGGTGAAAGAGTATCGTTTATCTTATGAAGTAATCCTTTATCATGTAACATTACACATTACTGCTTGCATGTGATCAACTTCTTGCCCAAAAGAATGCTTCAGGCTGTCTCCAGAAGAGAATAGGGTGAGCTTCAGGCCGTATTCTCACACCCTGATCCTTCTCAGAAAAAAAAAAAAATGAACATAAATGTTAAATCCTACTATTAAGAATTTTTGTATTTATGATATGTGATGTAACAAAATCACTTTTCCCCTTTTAGAAAAAGAGCCAGTCAAGGGCAGGTTCTAGTTTCTAAAAGGAGTATCTTATCCAGAACGGAATAGTGTATATTAAAAAAAATTTAAATACATATTTTTATTAATCTGTGACTATAGTGAAATGTGTACTAAAATAGTAGATTTCAGATGTTCCATAATCTTATATGTTACAATTATTACTTCTGAAGGTTGTCATATACTAACAGTAATGAATAAACTCATAATTTCACTGGACAATTAAACACAAAAAGAACACAAGTGATGTTTAGTGTACACCTTAGAAATGCAAAGAGGATAATGATCTGGCCATGCATTTTTAAAGTTTTGTGTATATAAGACTTATCAGAGATTGGATTAGACTGTAAATTTTTTGGTTATTTTTTTCATACTAATTTGGTTAAATAAAATTAGTCTTGACATCAGTATAATTATGTATTTTTTTTTATAAATTAAAAGGTGAATGCATTAGATTTTGTATTATCAACTATATATCATGTTGTAGGATTTTCTGCATTAAATTCAGGTGCATGTTCCTTGAAATATTTCACGAAAATTTTTTCCCAATCTGACCTATGTAAAACAATGCAGTCAGTTCACATTATCTTGTAAACTTCAGCTTTTATATGATGTGAAGATAAAATTGTGATAAATTTTTAAATATGTGTATAAAATTGACTTCCAAACTTAATTTTATCACTGCTTGTAAACTGTATTAATTTCAGCAAGTGTTAAATTTTAGCAATATAGTAGACCAAACTGTTTTATCATTTTACTATTATATCCATATAATTTTTATTGGAAATCCACTTTGGAATCCACACTGGAATGTTATATAGGGCAGCATTTAAATTAAAAATACAGTTTAAATAATTATGTAACTATAACACTAAACAGAATTTCAAGTAAACTTTTAGTCAACAATGTAACAGCGTTACAGCTTAAGAAGTACATAAGTTAAAAATCTTAGATTTGAATGCGAATACTGAGAACAAAATGAAGTTTTGGTGTATATAATACACACATATATAAATATATATTTCTTCTTTTTTTTTTAATTCAAATAATTCATCAAAATACTAGCTGCTGTGATAGTTAAGTTCAATGTTAAAAACTTAACCACCAAAACACAGTTACAGATAATACGAGTACCTAAAAAAACTAATGTCAATAGTTAACTTTCGTGGGATTCCGTATCATCAGTGGGTACACGATTTTGTAATTACATTAAATAAATATTAAAAAAATTAAAATTTAGAAAACATAAATTGCTGTTAATAACTACAAAATTTGTATGAACAATACAACTCCACTAATGCCACTAATGCTGTAATGCTTTAAGGAAGAAGATAACTTTAACCGCTACGTTTTTCAACACAAATAAAACTTCTTTTTATCCTGGGAAAATAAAAATTAAACTCATTCCCCATCAGGCTCACAGTCTCTCTGTTAATCCTCCACTCCCCAAAAGTTGTTATTCTTAACTTCCTTTCTTCTGGATAAGTATTGATACCTATTGTGAAGTATAATGAGAATTACAAGCAGAAGCAGAATAAGAGATTTAAGGATCAATGAATAATGGAAGAGGAGACTTTAGAAGAAACTGCAGTGATCAAAGATGTAATGGTATATAAAGAAAATAGAGGAATGAAAATATCTTGCATGTTGCACGAGATGGCAATTGAAAAAAATAAATGAAGGAGAATAATAATTTGTTTTTTTGTTAATAGTTATTGTACTCACGATAATGCTTCTTCATTTTAGTTCTCTTTCCATTTTTGTATGCAATTTCGTAATTGAATTCTATTAATTTTAGCCTCTAAATTATTTACATTTGATCATTAATTATTGTTTTTATTTCCCCTTGTGTAGCAATTTAGGATGAACTGTTACATTGGAGATTTTAGAACATTATTTATAATTCTTTATTCTAATCTGTGTATTGAAGTACTGGTTCATTTAATAAAATATTTTTTCATAATTCCAAACATTTAATATAACCTAGATCTTCAATATTTATAGCATTTTTTTTTAAACATTTGGTCAACTGTTTTATAATATTAGCTAAGTTTCTAATAAATTTTCTATAATATCCTATATTATTTTGATAGCAGTAAATTACGTTTTTAAACTGGTATTTCGGGTGTAGTTCGAACTTTATATTTTATAAATATTTTAATTTTTCTAAAATGTTTGGACAAGAATTGTTTTGTTGCCATTATTTACTTCACTAAAAATATTACAAAGAATTCTACTGAAAAAATATAATGTATTTATTAAAATCAATAACTAACCTATTGTTATATGCGGTTTAATAAATTCTCTTTCTTTTTTCCTTCTTTTTATAATTCATGTAGATCGGTCCTAATTTTCGATAAATCTAACTTTCATTTAACTAAACATATTAAAATTACTACTCTCCTTATTTCTATTATTTTTCACTTTATAATAATTCTTATTATTATAATTTTTTATGTTATTCCTATTATTAATATTCCTTTTATTATCATTAACCCTATTATTACTACTCATATTATTATTCATCGGCAAGCAACTATAATTAGTTACTAGTTCTTCGAAAATTGGTTTATTGCAGATTTTTTTGTTGTTGTTTTTTTTTTTATACACATCCCCACGGCAACCGGACCCACCATTAGGCATTACTCAGTTGCCGCGGAGTGTCATGGCAGCAGTCTGTCCACCCTGATTTAGCCTCCATCTGAGCTGTTCCATCGAGGTCCTCCCAATTTCTTCGAAACGCACTGACCTTCGCCTCTGGAATGCCGATGCATCCCTCCACTGGGGGGCTACCCTTCCTATCCCTATCCTACAAGTTTCAGGGGTGCATTTCACACCCACTTCACTTTCTGTGTCCCTCAATATCTCGAGGAGACCCTTGTGTCATCATTGAGGAGTTCCGACCCATCCACTCTTGTGTGTGGATGGACCTGGACACCCTAGACAGAAGGGCTATAAACGTAACTTGGCCCTAAACGTCGCCATGTTTCAACCCACACACAAATTACACAAGCACATAAATATTACACTAGCATATATTACATTCATAATAAAAATAATGCCAACCATCGCATGGCTAGCACTCCTGATGTGGTGAGCCCTAGCCATTCTCTTCCTCTAGTTAGTTCCTGGAAGCCGCTTCCCTGAGTCTGCTCTCCTCTTCCTTTATTCTCAGGATCCTTCCTACCAGCTGCTCAACTGCCTTCCATTCTCTCCTACCCTGGAGTATGTACTTAACGGTGTTATACAGGTTGAGCCATGTCACCCCCATCCGTTGTCTCACATAATCCTATTGTGGACAGTCATAGATTGTGTGCTCCGGTGTATCCGCTTGATCACAGTATTCACACTCTGGGGATTCTCTCTTCCCGAATCTATGTAGGTATGCCATGAAATTTCCATGTCCAAAGAGAAATTGGGTGAGATATAAGTAGTATCCCACTTTTCTGAATTCTCTCCATTCCATGACTTCACCCTGGGAATAAGCCTTCTGGTCCAAGGCCCCTTATTGGTGGCTTCCCACCTAGTCTGCCACTCCAGTAGGCTTCATTGACCTTAACTAAATATTGTAGAATTTGAAGACCATTTATATTTTTATATTCTAATAACAGCCTTCAACATTTTTTACATTACCTACATGACATTTAATATTACTAGTCATGCATGCCTGCACTATATAACTTGTCATCTTGCAAACAGATGTGCTTTCTGTTTGCATTTCATTGTTTATATTAAAGTAATATATTGGCAATTTTATATTTTTATATCTTAGCTTATTATTTTCAAAATCTAATTCTAATCTTCATTTCTTTTAAATTGTCTAATGCTAGCAGCATGTCAAAATTTTTATGAAATAGAATAAATAATATTTATTTTTCTTCCTTTCTAATAATGATATTAACGTGCTAAATTTTCTTCATCGATATACCATGTGCTGTGGTCATTTCGAAAGGATCCTCACCTAAATATTGCTTATAATTTTTGTTTACAGTTGATCTGGTACTTACAGTTTCAATTAACTGATTTTGTCTGTTATGTACTTATTGCAACTGCTTTTACTAAAAAAAAAAAAAAACAAACAAACAAATGGAAAAAAATATCAAATTAATTTAATTTATTTGAAATAATTTTCAACGTAGTAGAAATTGCACTAAACAATCGTAATACATTATTAAGAATCACTTAAAAAATTAGAAATCTAGCAGAATATTATGTGTCAATGAAAGAGGACATTTTGTACAATGATTACTGTAGTAATAAGTTTGTAATACATATCTATTTGTTTTTAATAATTGATATTTTTTCAAGATAACTTCCAAAATTGAAATGATTCCTAGGTTTAAAATAATTTTAAACCAATTTTAAAATCATAATACAGTATTTCTGTGGCACGTTTTGATCTGTTTTGTTCTTAATATAAGTCAAATTTCTTAAACCTTTCTTCAACATCAGTTGACCTTTTTTACATAAATTTTTTTACAATTAATTATATTCACATTTACTTTGTTTACTGGCAGTTTAACAAAGTTATTGCTCATCAAACTTCAAAAATTGTGTGAAGCTAAATGTTTGTATAAATCAGAACAATTATTTAAAAAATAATAATTTTCTACAGTAGGGGAATCTGTTTTATTTAAATTTTCAGGTCAAAAACCGTATGAAACCATCAAATTTACACCTTAATTTTAGTTAAAAGTTTTATTTGGCTTTCTTTGATCACAAAGCAGGGTGAATTTTTTTGAAGCTGTAACTCAAAAACAAAGCACTTCCAGGGGCTCAGATTTACGTGAATTTTTTTTTTCACTCATGCATTTCCTGAAATTCTTCTGATTTACACGATGAATCAGTCTGTATATTTAATTATTTACAATAAATATTAATGTATTAATAAATGTAAAAGATAAATTTATGTATTTTTTTATTGTCTAAATATTACATCAATTTCTATGGCAGAGTGGTAACGACTCTTCCTTTCATTCTGAATTTCCGGGTTCTAATTCCAATCAAGCTAAAAGATTTGTTACACGCTAAAAAATTTGTTATTAGACGTCAGCCTGTTGATGCTGTATAAATAAATTTTTAATATAATTAATATTTCATATCGCCAATGTTATACTGCCAACTGGTTTGAGAAAAAAATTCATCTTAGTTGTATTCCTCGATGTAATATCACCCTACGACTAAGTCCGATACAATGAATTAGTATTTATATTTCTTAAAAAATCTGCTATATTTGTGTTATTTTATAGTGTTTTATTTTAGAAAATTTTCTAGTAAGATAGGCTTTTTTAATGCGTTTAGATAAAACAAGAGTACACTTCATTTACATTCATACATATCATTCTCATTTGTCCTCTGAAGTAATATCTTATGGTGGTTCCAAAGGCTACACAACAGAAACAGTTCTGTTTACTACTAAACAGAAAAAAGAGAGAGAGTTTACTTTGAGAGAGTGCCTTATTGTGCTTCCATTGCCACTTTTAATAAATTACCAAACTATTTAAAATATCTTTACATCAGCTTATTTAAATACAGCTGAAATATTTTATTTTTCACAGAAAATACTATTGTATCAATGAATTATAAAATAACATTCCCTGTGTACATAAGTAAACATATTCAAATAATTTTCTTTAATGCCTTTTGAATTGTGAATTACTTTTAAATTAATTAATTTTTTATATGTAGTATCATCTTGAATTTACCTTATATTACATTTTATGTGTTTATATTTTAAGTAATTAACACGTATTTTAATTATATTTATTTTATAATTAATTGTGTGTTTTGTGATGTACTCTGATCAAAGTTTTACTATTGGTTCATCCAAGAAAATGTTGAAGCATTTCTTTTTTGTTCATGGAGTAGTTTATCTACTTGTTCCTCATATGACTTTATAATGTACTGTTATGTACTTATCAGAATACGATATTTACTTAATGCTGTACAATTTACATATTATTCTCATTTTTATGAGAGTTCTTCGTAGTTCTTTATGAGAGTTCTTCATACTTCTTTAAAAAAAAAGTTAATTAAAAAAAAAAAGAATTACTTTTAATTAACAGTATCAAAGGCATTTACAGTTTTTTCTTTATTAACTGATGATTAAATAGTCTTCAGCCTATATTTGCTTCCTTAGTGAATTTTATAATTTTCAAAGTTTAATTCAGTAATAAATTACTTTTTCTATTTTAGTAGTTGTTAAGACCATAAATAAATAATAGCATTTTAAATTATTATGCTAATCACTAGTTTTATAACTGATGAAATGTAATTGTATAATCATTCAATTTAATTTTTTAAATGATGAAATTCATATCAATCTTAGAATTACTCTCAAATGTATAATTATTTTTTACATTTGCTTTTTTTTTTTTGTTAATATACACCATTAGTGAGGTCATCTACATTTGAAAATTTATATTAAAAAAGAACTGTTTACTAGATTTAGTTTTATTATTATTATAGTTATTTTTTTGATAATTATTACTATCAGGTATTAACTGTTTTAATTTTTACAAATTAAATTATTAAATTAAAATATTTTCTGGATTTAAACGATACTAAGCAATTACAGTAAAAGTATTATATTCAAAAGAGTCTGATCTTTAATGTTTATATTTAAAATGAATTTTTTTTATGTTACTACACTTTAAGGCTGATTTCACAGGTATAAAACAAATTTTCTAGGTCAGCTGTTTTATATGCAAAAGGGTGATTTGAAAACCCTTCAAGCTAGATGCAAGAGCATAGTCTTTATAACAAATTCATGAATAAAGATGAGTGTAGAGAGAATGAATAAAATGAACAAACAAGGGGAAGCCAATATTATTAAAAGTCTTTACCTCTGGCCAAATCTGTTAACACCACCATCATACAAGTATCAATCAGTATAAAAGTAACAAATCTATTGAAGTCAATACATGTATAAATTAATTGGTAATAAATTAAGTTATAAATTATTTAAAAAAAATAATTTTAACAAATCAACAATTTTTTTTCTTATTTCTAAAATATAAATATAGGAAAAAAAAAGTAATAAAACATAACATATTCAATTTGGAATCATAGTATTGTTTTTAAATTTAATTTAATACACAACAATCCATTAGAAACCGACATGAGAAGAAATGGAATGTTGCTCCTAATGTTGTTCCTTTACTGATAAAATGTGGAAATCATAGACAAATTGGACTATATTCTAGTTTCTGAAGAAATGGTACCTAAAAAGAGAGGGTTGAAATGCAGAATGTAGGTTACTGAATCAAACTGTGAAGATGATTCCTTATTAGCTTGATTTTCTCTTTTTTTTTTTTTGTTTAACCTCTGGAACCACAGTTAAGTATATCTTCAGAGGATGAGATGAATGAATTTAGCATGTATGAAAAATGCCATGCCTGATCAGGATTTGAACCTGGGACCTCCAGATGAAAGGCCGAGATGCTACCACTCCGCCACGGAGGCTGGCATGCAGTCGATATTACCAAAGAGTTGAAACAAAGATATAGAAGACTTAATTGGTACTATAGGAAGTCGTCTTATACATCTTGAAAGAAATGATAGAAGTAATGAAATGATAACTATTTGACACAAGTGATAGGTGTGATTTTAATTGAGCAAAATGATGCTCATAGGGTAACGATGGAAAATTCTAACGGATTAAGTATCTGATTATATACTATTTTATTACTGTTTATAAAATCTGTGAAGAATTATTTAAAAAGATTACAAAAATTTCTTTTCATTAAATTTAATTATGATTATCACAATAAACTTTTCTATATGTATTTAATTTTTTTTTTAATTAAAAGAATTTAGAATTTCAGTGAGATTACTTTCAGGATTGAGTTTTTTGGACAAATATTATACAGAAAAAAGTACATTGTAAAAAAATATTTAACTGTTAATTGAGATTGCTTAAAAAATTTTTAATTATTAACTACTTTGTAAGGAATTTAGAATTTAAGGTAAAATTAATTTACAGAATTTTATTAAAAAAGTAACGCAATATGATAAACATAAAAAAAATAATAATCAAAAATAGATAAAAACTAAAGTATAAAATATTGGTGAAGTTCCTAATCAACTGATGTTTATTCCTTATTTTCAATTTTGTTTAAAAATTGCATTACACTCACTTTTTTCATTTGCAGCTCTGTTATTTCTTGTTTAATAACTGGAGTTCCTATTGCTTTATTAATTGTAGTGGTTTAATTAGTGGCATCATGTGCTACTTTAGATTTATTAAATGTAAATTTTTTTCCAGTCTCTTTTTTTCTGTTTAGACTTTGGAACTACCATATGGTATTACTTCAGAGGATGAATGAGTATGATATGAATGATTGTGAATGAAGTATAGTCTTGTACAATCTCAGGTTGACCACTCCTGAGAAGTGTGGTTAATTAGAACCCAACCACCAAAGGACACCGGTATTCACGATCTAGTATTCAAATCTGTATAATAGTAACTATCTTTACTAAGATTTGAACCTTGGGACTCTCAACTTTGAAAGCTGATTTGTGATGCCAAATTAACCACTAGACCAGCTTGATAGGCTGAAAAATTGTTTTTTCTCTTTGTTCTGTTTTCACTTGATACTGATCACAAATGAAGGATTGCTATTCAATTCAGAAGAATTGCCAGAAATATCTTTGGGTATATCAGCACTTTTTTCACCTGGAATTTTTTGAGATAATGGGTTTCTTGCAGCTGCATGATTTCAATAACTTCATCCTCCCAGTCTCGTAACTCGATTTTTTGTTTGCCTGTCATGGTTTTGTCAGTTTTCTTTTTTAAGTCTGTTTTGGCACTAATTATATTTTTTTTTTAGTTTTCAGTATTTGTCTTCTGTCCTATCATTTGTCACAATTAGAAGTTTTGTCACAATTACAAGTATTGCATTCCATGGTTTTTCTTTAGCTATGATGGTTTTGGGCACCATGGACTTATTTAAAACCAATGTGTTGTTCATAATAAGTCTGACTAAATATTCCATAGTGTTCTCATTTAAATAATATTTTTTTAAATTCTAATTTTTTTAGACCAAATTGACTTTCATCATCATTTGATATTAAGTGTTCTTATTTGTATCTCGAATGAACTGTTTAGGTATGAAATGAATAGTAATTAAAATTAACGGATATTTCAACTTGTTGAAATAATGAGTCAATAGCTAGTGAGTTAATAAAATATAAATATGTTTCAATGTATGAATACAGTATTCTGTAAGTTCTTACTGTCAGTTACTACTGATTATTACCAATACTTTCTTCATAAGTACTAACTAGTCAGTATTAGTAGACATTTATCCCCACAAAAACCAGTACTTACTTAAATGTACTAGTAAGATCTGTTGCATTTATATGACAAGTTCTTACTTGTAAATACTAACTAATTTTTATTCTCTACATCCATTAACTTCTCGATTTTTGAGATTTACGTCTTCAATATTCTAATGTAGAATATCTATTAAAATTTACATATTTATATGTTAAACTACATCTATAACTATTAAACATCTTAATATCTGTTATGTTTACACCTTCTGTATCATTAATAATGATTTAACTGCTCTTTCAATTGAGAGTCTCGCATTCATCATTATCAGAGTACAACTCCTGTTTGTCTTCAAACTGGAATTAAAAATCTATGGTATCTTCAAAATAGAATGGTCTATTTTCCACAATTGTCACTTTGGTTTTTACACTCTTAGATGCCTCAAGAAACCAACAAGCAATATTTCTGTTATCATTCTTAAACAAACCTTCTGTTATTAACTAAAACAAATATAAAAAAAAATTTAATTAGAAAACTTAAATACATTTATTTTTCCTTGTACAAATTTAACTAACAAATCTTTAAATAATAGAGTATTTCTTGGCTGTTTTAAGACTTCAATTGCTACTACCGTCATTAAAAAAGGTTCTCCTCTAAATTATAAAATTTATTGCCAAATTTTATTACTATCTGTATTTTCTAAAGCAATTTAAAGAATTATAAAAAAATAGATAAGACTATTAACGTTTTTTGAAAGCATATAGTAGTGACAGCTTTCATCATTATTTTAGAAAAACATTACACCAACACAACCATTTATCAGTTTTTAGAAAATATTTTAAGTAGATGACAAAACGATCCATTTCAATTTTTTGCAATCTCAGGATATGAAAATCAATTTACTTGCACATTTTTTACTGATGAAAAAATTTAGTATCTAAAATATTAGACAAGCTGCTCACAACTGGTTAGTTGTAACTTACCAACTATAAACAGGCAAATGAAATTTACTCTTTTGATAAGTATGTATCCAACTTCATCCGAACTTGTATATCCCAACTTCAAGATATAATAAACAGAGTGTCAAATGGAAATATCCTCAGTTCCTTCCTTTTCTTATAGTTTATAATGAACTGTTGGTATATCTTGATTAATTAATTGTTGCTCTCTTTGCAGATGATAACTTTATATTAAAAAATAATTATTTGAAAGGACATAAAAATTTTGCATTACTAGTTGAAATTATTCAACTTTCTTTTATGAAAAAACTACATTTTTTTTTATGAAAAGATTATTCACAGAATGGGTTATAAACAGCTAACTTAAATTTGGATAAAACCATTTCCCAGGTAGAACTTACATGGCGAATTGCATTGATAAGAATTTCCATTAATGATAACAATAGTATTTCTATGTCCATTATGTAAATTTTGTTGGGTATTTTATTAGTTGACAAATTTTCTTAGGATGATCAGACTGATTTCGTTTGCAGCAAAAACAAACAGTACTGTTTTGCTCTGAGGCATCTTAATAAAGCCCTTAGCTTGTCGATATTATTAAAATATCTATTATCCCCAAGTTTATTTCCATCTAAAATATCATTTCTTAGTGCATTTTCAAAAATCACAATAAGTTTTAAAATATAAGAATTGAATTGCAGGTCATTTTTGGTGCCCATCAATATGAATCATGTAGACCCATATTTATTAAATCAAAAATTTTAACTTAGCCATTTGTTTTAATTTACAAGGTGCAATATTTATTAAAAAAAATAATTTCTTATTAAAAAAATAGTGATATTCACCTCTTTCAAACTACACAAACTGAACTGTTTTCAACACTGTTTTGACACAACAATTGGACTTAAGAGCAAGAGCCTTCCTAAGTAAATGACCTTAAAAACAGAAGCATTTCATTGTCATTTTTAATTAGGAATCATTTAAAAGGTATTCCCATCAATCTATTTAAAATAATATTAAAATATTTACCTTTACATAAACAATATTGCTCTGTTCTTTTTAAATAATATTAATTAAACTTTTTTTTTTAAATACTGAATTTATTTGTATAAGTGTTTCAATCATTTCCATTTACACTTACTGAATTCTGATCTATTTTGAAGCTCTTTTATATATTTAATATTTACACCTTTTTTATTATTTTGTGAGCTTGTTGTTTTTCATATTTTGAATGTTAATAGGGATTTTAATCACACATTCTTTATTTTTCAATTTACTCTGTATTTTGTGATATTCCTCTGATTAAGGTTTTACTACGTATTCATAGATTCATCCAGGATAATGAGACAGTTCTTTTCTTTCTTTATGGCATACCATACCTACCCTTCCTGATGTGATCTGTGTATTATATTTTAATCCATGAATGAGAATAAGAGATTTGTGAATTGACCTATAAAATATTCTCAACAGAAATTTCTAATAATTGTAAATAAATTTTTCATAAATAGCCTGCTCCAAATCATTTGATAATCAATTTAAAATTAATTCGTATATTACATACTCATATATTTATTGGATAAAGGCCAACGACTCCTATAAATAAGATAATTGTAAACAATTTATTGTATTGAGTATGAGTTTCTTAATGACTATAATATCTTTCTAGGATACTAAAATAATCCTACATTTTTTAGAAACTATTTTCATTTAGTGCCATAATTATTTTGGTAATCTACAATCAGACTGAATTAGAAAATTCAGTCTTCTCTGGAGAGCTGTAAAAGGTAGTGCAAATAAATATTCCTAATAACTTCACAATAATATGCAACAACAATTAACTACATGAACTCAAATCCAGTACACTTTTCAATCACACTTTTATTCTAATTACAGTTCTGTCTAACTCAAAAAACCATCAGAAACAAATACAATTGATGAATTGATTAAGTCATACGCTGAGAACACTTATCAACACCAGTTACTGAAAGATGGTAACAGAAATGATTGAAATAAGCTACTAAAAGTTTATTTATAAAATCTGATACAGTTTGTCATTTCAAAAGTTTGTAGTTTTAAACAATTATTTCCCAGAATTAATAATAATAATTATTATATTATAATTGTATTAATACTGATTATATAAAAATATAGATGTGAATCTATAATTTCAAATTAATTTTATATCCAGAATACACTAAAAAAATTAAATGAAATACATCCCATCAAGTATTTTTCATGATTTTCTTAATATTTACAGGAGGTTGCATGAAATGATCCAACATTTGTTTTGACAATAATTGTTTAAGATAATCATAATTAATGTGTTTCATGTTAGCAGAAGTTCAGCAGTTTATGACTATTAGTTTCTTCTCTTTCTGAGTGTACTGTTTGTGTATCATTCCAAGATGGCTGACAAAGAAAAACTGACTGTTGAACAGTGTATAAAGACTTTGTTTTTTAAAGAAATGAAAATTATAGTGCTTACACAAAGATGGTTTCATGCACTTTTTCAAACTTGGTGGTCACCCTCATTTAAAAAGATATATAGATTTTATGAAAAATTTATTAGTGTTGGTTCAGTATTTGAAAATAAGCACAAATGGCCTGCTGATGTTTGTTCTTCACAGAATGTTGAAGTTGTCAGAACAGCATTGCTGAAGAGCCTCAGTGAATCAACAAGAAAAGCAGCAGCATGACTTGGGATTTTTAGGTGATCTGTGCAGTGAATTTTAAAAATTGATTTGCACTTGTATCCATACAAAATAACAGTGTTGCCTAAATTAATGGTTGACAACAAACATCGAAGAATGGCATTTGCTGAACGGGCTGTGAACCAAGAGTAATTGTTGAACAATGTTTGGTTTTCTGATGGGGCACATTTTCATCTAGATGGGATTGTTAATAGACAAAAAATTGCACTTCTGGTCTTCTGAAAATCCACATGTGCCTCATGAAAACGTGCATCACACTCCAAGAATTACAGGCCGCTATCTCCAAGTCGTGGGATAATAGGGCCATTCTTTTTGAGCAGACTGTGAACAGTGAATGTTATCTAAACATGCTGTGTAATAATTTTGTTCCTCAGCTTCTTGCAAAAGGGCTTCAATTAGAAAATGAGTGTTGATGCAATATGGAGCCAGACTTCGTACAGCTAATGTTGTTTCAGACTTTCTGCATGAAACATTTAATGCAAATGTCGTTTCAAAACAATCTCCTAATCATTTTGCATGTGGACAGAACTGACCCCCAAACAATCCTGATTTGAATCTGTGGGATTATTTTCTTTGGAGATTTGTAAAGGAAAATATTTTCTTCAAAAATTCTCATATAGGATGGAACTGCAAGTGTTCATCATTGATGTCATCATGAGATGTCCAATGAAATAAGTCAGGATATGTATCATCGAGTTATAAAAAAACATAGGAAATCATGTTGGAGAAATTGCTAGATGTGATTGTGGCCATATTGAACATGTGATAAGCAGAACATAATTTCCAGGTATATAGTAAATATGTTACATTTGATTTTTCTGTATTCTGATTCAAATAAATATTTTTTTAACAAAACCAAATGTTGAATCATTTCGTGTGACACCCTTATATATTGAACAGTGTTTATGCGGACAACCACACTTTTTCAAAAAAGGAATTTGTCTCTGAATTTACTTTCAAAATTAGTGATCGTTCGTTCTTTTTACAAAAAAGATTATTTAGGAGAGCAAGTTTGACTTTATCTACATGGAACTCTATGGACAATTCCATCTCCAACTTTATACAAAAAATTAAACCAAACTCATTTTTTCAAGCTCATTATTGATTTTCATTCAATAATTTTCCACTGCATGAAATTTTTATATTTCAATATAAGACATTTTTCTCTACATACAGTTCCATACCTAAACACATTTATGTTGAGCTGATGTTGTTGGCAAACCATCTATATATGAGAATTCAATAAAAGAGATTTGATGAACAAAATATATCACAACTTATTTTTAAATAGTATTCTTAATAGTGCTTCATATCTTACTGAATTCATCCTGTAGAATTTGTTGCAGAATAAAAACAATGTGTCTTATTAAAATGGTATCCCTATAGAAAAAATGGAATCGACCAAGTAACCCAAATCATTACTTGATTTATTTAAATATAAGTCAAATATAGGGAGAGGCATTGACTAAACTATAGGGGTGGTGACCAATAATAGTTAAGCATCTCTTGTAATATTTCCTTCTAAAATAAAAGCCTTACAATAAGACTACCAATGATTCCTGCCTAAACATTTACTTTCTTAGGGTACCATGTATGACTGACCCTCTTCTATCCATCTGGATTTATTATTTCTCCAGTATCAACAATTTTAGCCCACCAGGCTGGTCTAGTGGTTAACATGACATCGCAAATCAGCTGATTTCGAAGTCAAGAGTTCTAAGGTTCAAATCCTAGTAAAGGTGATAGAAGTAGTATCTACTTAGTAAAGATAAAAAAAAAATTATTTTTATACAGATTTGAATACTAGATCATGGATACCGGTGTTCTTCGGTGGTTGGGTTTCAATTAACCACACTTCTCAGGAGGTTGACGTCCTTATTCATCCTCTGAGGTAATACCTTACAGTAGTTCCGGAGGCTAAACAGAAAAAGAGAGAAAAGAGAGTATCAACAATTTTACCTATTCACATGGCTGTTTAACATGAATGTATATGGTTGTTTACATAAGAATATAATTTCATATGTAAATATTATTTAAGTAGTAAAATTTGCATCCAAGCCTATTTTTTATAATAGACTTATAATATCACAAAGTAGAGAGATTTTATTAATATCCAATAATTGATTATCAAAATCTTTTTTTGATTTTTTTGCACAAGATGATGATGATAAGGGTGAAAATTATTTGTTTTTAAGAATTTTGTTGACTGAAAAGTAACTAATGCATTGTTGGATAAGAGTTTTCTAAATTGTTGAATGAAGATCCTCAACAGACATGGTGCAAAACATCTAATGATTTTGCATCATTAGCGGCAGTTTTTGGTCTCCCAGTACAAGAACAGTTTCTTATAGTATTGATCTCTTCAAATCATTGTATATTACTTGTCACGGTTGATTTACTTATTAATTCTCTATTTTGAAATCTATCATTAAATAAATAATATTGCTCTTATAAAGGTGATAAGAGCCCTGCCCTGCATCTGTACATCAACAGCGTTATTCTAATAGGTTTACTTAAAAGATGCATTATTATTTGATAAAACTAAATAAATAAATGAAGATAATAATAATAATAAAACTAGAACTAGGGACCAAAGATTTGGATTATTACAACTTAATTGTCCAATAAAAAATTATCTTTGAAGTTAATAAGTTATTAACTTAGAGAAGTTAATAACTGTCATTGTTGTAATGTAATACAAATTGCATTCTTGTAGTGTAAGAGCTGATTTACTGCCCTGAATTAATAATATGTTTTTAAATTTAAAAATTTTTAAAAATTCTTTACATTTTTTCAAAATTTATTGTATTAAGTAATTTAGGACCGAAAACATTTAGACAAATTTTAAAATTAAATATTATGATCATTAAAGTAATATCAGTTAACCTCGCCATTTAATTTGTAATAGTGTTGCAAATTATTAGTTATTGTGTATTATTATTATTAGGTGTTACTTGTTATTGTTGGTGCTTGGGCTATTAATTTCAACAATGAATTGTTGTTGAGTTTGTTATTAGATGTAATTCTGAAGGTAATATGAAATAAAAGAAGCTGGCAAAGTATTGCATGACTTTCTTGGCTATGCCTGTCAAATCATACTATATCTTACACAGTTTTTTCATTATAAAATCATTTTCTGCATTTTAGGTTAGGGGGATATAATTTAAAAACTTTTTAGAGATTTATTGATAGCTCTATATATGAGGTATAAACCTTCAAAACATTTTTGAAAAATAATTAAACTAAAGGGAGATAAAGCAAAAGCACAAAAAACATATATTTCAATTCTAATAGGTTGGGATTGATTTTTTTGAGAATCGTTTTAAATATTTACGTATGTATTGTAGATAAAAAATTTACTTTTATAAAGTTCCCTTCTAAAATCCCTCTGAAGAAAATCAAAATTAATTTTTTCACAGTATTTCCTCTGAATGATTTCTGAAAAAGTTAACATGATCACTGGTTTATATATAGTAATAGTTTTGCCAAATTTTCAGAAAATCAATTCGGTCAATACTGATATATAAGGGCAAGCCCAACTGGCTGGTCTAGTGGTTAACGCTATATCGCAAATCAGCTCGCAAGTCAAGAGTTCTAAGATTCAAATCTTAGTAACAGTAGTTATTTTTGTACGGATTTGAATACTAGATCGTGGATACTGGTGTTCTTTGGTGGTTGGGTTTCAATTAACCACACTTCTCAGGAGTGGTCGACCTGACCACTTGTAGAAGACTACATGACCACATTGTACAAGACTACACTTCATTCAGATTCATACATATCATCTTCATTCATCCTCTGAAGTAATACCTTACAGCAGTTCCGGAGGCTAAACAGAAAAAAGAAAAAAAAAGAATTGATATATAAGGCCAAAAATAGTGCAACACACAAATATACCCACAACACACAGATATATATATATATAAATAAATAAATAAATATATATATATATATATATATATATATATATATATATATATATATATAATATATACATATATACATTATATACATACATATTTCTATATCATACATAACAGTATACATACCATTTCAGTATACCCACAACACACAAATATATATATATATATAATATATACATACATTACATACATATATATTTTTATTCTATATGAATCAGTTGGACTCTAAAATGTTAAGGGATTGTAAAAAACCTGATACCATATTTCTGACATGATCACCATAATTTACTTTTCAGTAAAGAGAGCTATTGTAGTTACTTTCACTGGGAAAGTAAAAATTACTAGGGAGCGTTTTATCTCGTTTTATTATTATTATTATTACAATTTTTCCGTTGCAAATTCTACTGCTTATACCTCGAAAATGAAGACGCTTATCGAGAAATGATTTTCGCCATTGTATTTCTTGTAACATGTTATTTTAAATTATGAACCACATGTTCACCTTCCTGCTTAAAAAAAGTTTGTTTCAGTATGGCAAATCCAAGATGGCGGAAAAAATTCAAATATCATAAAGTAGTAATTTTGAATTATGCAGATCCATACTTGCATCTACCTCCCAGTATACCTCCGTTTTGTACTTTATTATCACACTGTTTAACAGTATATTTTTAGTACTGATACTATTTTAATTTTTTTAAAGAGGAAAAGCCCAAGATTACTTATTACAAGCATAATCTCTATTTTTTAAATACTTTATTTAAATTAAAATTTGTTCAAAATCGTATTTTATTTAAAGTGATAATACTCGTAATTGAAAGAAAAAAAAATTATAACAACAACAACAACAGGTAAAATTCATTATGTTCTAAAACATATAAATTTTATTTAAAATTAACATTAAAATTTTTTATTTAAATACTATTTTTGTTTACCAGCTACTATTTTCATTTCCAGGAATCTCAGAAGATAAATCCCACATTCTTCAAGATTCATTATTTTAAAATAATAATATATTTTTTCAGCATCCTTTTTTTTTTAAAATTGGAACAAGAAAAAAAAAGGGAGCGTTCCAATTTCCTCTTGATGTAGGTACAATCAAAAGGAAATATGTACCATCACACTATTTTATCCAAAGGACTTACTGGAGGGTAACCAGTTGACATGACGAAATCTTATATTAACTTGATAGCACAAATGACAAAGGGACGACCTCATTATAGAAATTCTTTCGTTATCGAAGGTGCCTAAAAAATTTATATTATTTTTGAAAATTATTTTGAGATCAAATTGATTACAAAAAAAAAGAGAACATAATGTTTTTAATTTAAAGTTAAATTAATTTGTGATAGGTTTTGAAGACACCAGCAATAATCAGTAACTGTAATGATACTCAGTAGGGGAGTAAAGAAAATAACCTCTTGCAGTTTATTTTGAACTGTCAGATTTGCACATCTACAGTCCTTTTAATTAATAAACTGTCATGATATTTGTAATAGATTACTTTAATGAACTGAAAACCTGATATGAATATAATTTTATTATTTTCAGAAAGAAAAACATTGCATAAATCATTAAGTCAACTATGTTACTGCAATTACTTTATTTTTTAAATAAAACGACTCTTGCTTTGATATTAAATTATAAAAAAAAAATATATAAAAAAAACAATAATAATAATAAAAACAAAATTTTACTCTGCAGCAGTTCTTTTTAAAAGGGTGGGATATGTTCCAAGTTGCAGTCAAATTACAATGTGGCTGGAAGCCAAAATGCTGGCAATATTGTCCAAAATGATCGTAGATTTTTACACCCGACATTGTCAACTACACCCGGTTAGCTCTAGCTCTATGTTTTATAATATGGACAATATTGTGGAAACCGTATCTTTAATAGCATGATACAAGAGCACAAATGTTTTTAATTTTAACAAATTAAACTCAAATTTTAATAAAAAATTCTTATTTATTTTTGTACAGAAATGTTTATTCAACATATATATAGCGCATGTATTATCTGAAGATAATTATTTAAAAGGACTTGAATATTCTAAGATAGTACTTAAAAAAAAAAAATAGTCATTGGACAGATTTTTAACGATCTAACTTTAAAATTGTATAAAAACCTTTGCAAACCTTTCTTAGATACGCATGGATGGAATCCCTGTTAAAAATAACTAGAGTTAATTCTGTACCCCAAAAAAACGAAATTTCACGTTGTTTCATTAGACAAAAAATATCTGTTGGAATGATCAAGCTGATTTCACTTATACCAAAATGAAATCATAATTTTTTGCTTTAAAGTACCTTAATGAAACGCTAAGCTTGTCATCAATATTAGATATTGATTATGCTTATTTATATTCCCGTCTGAAATACAGAATCATCATGAGTCAGAACGATATTTTTCAAGGTATAAAATACGGGTGATATTAAAAATTACAAGTATATATAACTTAACTTAATTATTAACGTATATATAACTTACTTAATTTTATATATAACTTAACTTAATAGCCGGCCTCCATGACGCGAGTTGTAGCATCTCGGCCTTTCATCCGGAGGTTCCGGGTTCGAATCCCGGTCAGGCATAGCATTTTTCACACACGCTACAATTCATTCATCTCATCCTCTTAACGGTGGTTCTGGAGGTTAAAAAATAAAAAAAAATTATAACTTATATAACTTAATTTTATACTTATTTCTTGTAACTTTAATTACAAGTAATAACTAAAAATATTAACTTATCCTTGTGTATGTATTTATGAATGTGCAGTCTCTGTTAAACTAGGACCATAAAACTGTTTTTATGTAAATCAACACAATATTTTGTTTTACGAGAAAGGTTTAGCTTTCTCGTAAAATTAAAAAAAAAAGTAAAATTAAAATCTAAACGTACATTTCAAGAAACATTTTTGAAAATAGTTTTCTAGCATGATATTGTTTTTCAGTTCATTTCAATAGTTGCTTATCAGAGCTATTTATCTGTTAAAGATTTAATCATGATAATTTTTTTAAACAGACTTAAAAAAAGGAATTTTTTAATCCAGACCTCAAAATGTACCTTTAAGTTCCACATTCATAAATGTGAATTGAATTCAAAATGTGAATCATTCACAAACTGGTAATTTTTTGTTTTTATAGATCAGTTTGTCGACCCTTTGGAATTATTTCTTTTCGTTAATATAAATGCAAAATTTTTTATCAACGGAAAATTACCATTGACATATAAACTAATACCATTCTTATACGAATATATAAATATTTGATTCTGATCGGTTCATAAAACTATGTAGATTACATAAAATATTGGCTGTTATTCTACTCTACGGATAAAAAAAAGGAATTACTCCAGCATTTGGATGTATAGATCAAGGAAAACCTGGTAAAACCTTGATCAGATTGTATCACCAAATAGACAATTATTAAATAGAAAAAAAAAAAAAGATTAAAGTCTACATTAATTGTTAAAATATAAACATATGAAAAAATATTAAGGAAAATACAAAAAGATAAAAATACTAAACATAAGAGATAAGTACAAAGTAAATTACAGTTCAAACTGTTAATGAAAATTATTTGAGCATATATTTATATACATGTTGACTGAGATCAACAAAGTCAGGTTTTTTAAAAATAATTAATTAATATTATTCAAAAATTCAAAGAGTATATTGCTTTTTTAAAGAAAAGTCGTGTTTAACTTTATTTTATATAAATTGGTGAAAATATTTTTTAAACGGTTAGCTAATATGTTAAAAAATCCTTTTCGGCACGCCAGAAAGCGGAGGTAGATTTCAACGGTGCTAAGTAGGGAATAAAAAGATTTCCACCTTAAAAATTAAGAGAAACTTCAAATTTACTCAATACGACAATGGTTGCAGGTGAAAAAAGTTTCACATGTTTAGCATAAGACAAGCCCCATCTTCTTACAATTTCAGCAACATTTTGGTCATCCCTTGCCGTAAGTGTTGGTAAAATAAAAAAATGTTTCCGACAAAAGTTTTAGGTAATGTTTAGACAACTAACAATCACTTTAAACCGATTCGATACGGTTCCTATTGAGGGAGGTATGACTTTTTTGTCTTCGAAACCCCGTTTTTTCCACCCTCTGGACTAGTGGTTGGTGATATTAAAAAGTTTTACTTAGATAAGTTTTAGTCATTATCCAAATAATACGAGTGGTAGGAACTTTAAACAAATTCGATATTTTACTTCATAAGAAAGTTATAGCAATATTTTGTTTTTTGAAAAAGCCCTCCCATTTCCATCTCCATGGTTCGATTTTGCACATTAACAAACTCGATCGAGATTTTGAGTCATTATATCTATGTTATCAATTTTTATATTTTTTGTATCAACTCTGATGAAAAATTACGGCAGTTACGTCCACAAGAAAGTGAAATATATTTACAGATATACATATATAAAAATGTATATATAAAATTTTGAACTGACGGTGGTTTTGGGGGTCTGGGGTAAATGCGAAGATATGTCGCAATTTTCCGGAAGTGGAATCATGGTACCCATTCCAATAGGTACCTTTCTTATGAAATCTACCTAAATTGGCAACATATGCATAATACGACTGTTAGCGCGTTGGCTAAACTACTAGCCGTATGGGGGATAATTGATAAGTTAATAAAATTAAAATAACAATACTCTGGTAAGAATAAAAAACTGTATAATGAACTTAATTTACAGTAACAGTAACATTTGTATTGTC
>JAAAKQ030464752.1:0-24179 GCA_010016005.3 Zanna intricata | reverse complement strand
TAAGATGTATATAATAAAAGTTTTGTATCTCAACTGGTTTAATTTTTATTTCAAAACGGAGGTTACTTTGTGGACGAACCTCGTAAGTTAAGGATGGATTTATAAGGCTTTTTTTCACTTATACCAAAATATATCTATAACCAATGTAAATTATATTCTTGCAATGAATACGTAAACAAATGTTCCATTTATAAAATTGGGTATCATTATCACGTGATGGGGTACTGATGTTACTATATTACTAACAAAATATCACTGATATTCTCACATCACCGGCGATGAAGTGTGATGATTATTTAAACCGCCTTCTCACGTAAGTCCATCACGTAATTTGCGAAAAACCTTTCTCATCAGCAAAGAAATTACACTTTTTATATATATAAATCTCTACTCCATCTACAGCATAACGTCTAAGAAATAAAAAAATTATACTTAGATTACCGATTCAAAGAATGTACTTAAACAAAAGATAAAGTAAAGATTATAATTATTTTTACAATAAAATAAAACTAATGGAAATAAAAAAGTATGTTAATTGAATTTCAAATAATTATTTTTAAAAATCAAAACTGTTTCCATCCAAGTACCTTTCAAATGAAATATTGGACAGACTGGTAGATCTTTGATAAACGTATAAGAAACTACAAATTTCATTTTTCCAATAACATAGGCTCTAATTATGCTTGTAATTTAATTGTCGCGAATCATATTTTTAATGGTACTTTCGAAGTAATTCATTTTGAAAACAAAGGTTTGAAACTGAAACTTTTAAGTCATCGGAAATTAATAAACCTAATTACTTTTAAATGATCAATTAGACTTGAATAGTTCGCCGTTGTTGTACTTACAGATGTGAGATAGACTTCTCATCATTTTTGTACGCACCACCCCCTTTTTCTGTAATGACCAAATAGTATTTACTGTTAAATTTATATATTACATATATAAATAGGGACTGGACACATGTCCAGTCCCTACTTGATGTTGTTTTTTTCGTTGTGTATTTATCTCTTTTGGTTTCTATATTTACCTTTTTCTTTGTATGGACTTTTGTATTCTGTTTGTAACACCTGAGGAAGGTCCGTGTACCGAAACAGCTCTTGCGTATTCTAAAAATAATTTTGAGAAAATCAAATAACATATTTGTTTATTTTCTTTTGAAAATAATAGATTTTTCATAAAGTAACGGCTTCATCCATCGATTACATAAAATAAAAGAAGAAAAAGTTACTAACAAAAAAAAATGAAATTATGAAAAAATTTTAATTTGTGACCAATTTTCTCCCCCAACAAATTTTTTCACTTTCAATGAGTAATTAGTTCAGACGAACTTTTTTTGAAATTATTTTAAACTTCTTAAATATTCCGTGTAAAACCAAGAATAATAAAGCGAAATACCACATAAACCCGAGTGTTTTTTTGAGTGGAAGTCAAAAAATTGATTTTATGTAACTCTTAATCTCAGTACAAATTTTTTCAAAAGACAAACTTTTCGATAATTAAGTTTTACGTTTAGAAAATTTTTTATATTATTTTCGTTTTAATATTAATTATGTAATATCGCTTAATAATCAGATTATTGCAAGATCAGGAAATAATAAATATTATTTGTTTACTTATTCAACAAGTATTAATTGAACGTTTTGTTACATAAAAAATGAAACGTAATATTAACAATATTCATACGAAATACAAATTACAATACATTATAACTACACAATGTTTGATCGTTATTAAAAACTGAATACGTGTAACAGTTGGACAAGGGAAGCTTTAAGGGTAGTCAGATTATCAGAATGAAGGGTTAAAAATGAAAAAGGGAGCATTACTCAAACTCCATCACCCTCTCTGCAGCTCTTTCTCTCTCACACGACGTTACACACTCATTCGTAAACATATTTTGTATTATAGGCTTATAAAAACAGTTAACTTTTCCCCTAAATCTCTACATCAGTCGCTGTCACCGTCGTATTGTAGAATTCACATTATTCTATTTAAAAAAAAGATTACATTAAGACACTAAAAACAAATCTAATTAGAATTGAGTATTAAATAAATAGTAATGATTAAATCTAAAAAAACTCGCTAGAAATTGTTTTTTCATTTCTTTAAAATTCAACCTCTTGATGCAAAATTTAAAAAAAGTTAATAATTAATTTATCGCCGGTATCAAAAAGTCGAAATCTACTTTATAAATTTATTAAAAATATAGTTAGGCCTACATAACCCAGACGACTTGATCGAATGAAAATAAAACTGTCCACAAGAACGAAGAAAGGTGAAAAACCAATAAATTATTAAAAATAAAAGGAATACTGAAAATAAAGTAAAAGTATAACTGAAATGCGGAATATATTTTTTCCTCAAGTTTTCTAATTAAATTCTCTTGAAATTTACATAAAATTATTTTAAATATTAAATTGAAAACAGGTTTTTTTATCATTACTTTATAAAAAAAAAATCTTTTTTTTCACTTTAGTTATAGGGAAAATTTATAATTCAGAACCAGAATAACTTAAACAAAATAAAAAGAAGCAATGGAAATCATTCCATTAGGTAAAATACAAATAAAAATAGATTTTATTTATTTTAGTAATAATTATGACTTCACATCACTATCATATACATTTATAAATGTATTTATAAATTTTTGTCATATTTTATATTGTATTTTTAATTAGTAAGTTAAACCGTAACTTACTAAAAGAAATATATAATAATTCCATGAAACTATGCGACCTGCGTACTTGACTTTCCATAATATCGAGCTCCCTTATCAGAGCATTTAAATGCACTACTTGTTTAATAATACACGATCGTGAAAGAGAGAAATACATTTACAAAAAAATCTGACAACTGTGGGTTGTTTCTGATGCACGGCACACAACACACACACACACACGACTCGATTTAAAATATTTATCATTTTATTGAAATATAATATTTCTTCGTTTATTTAATTCAATGATTCTAACTAAAGCGCGCGCGCATATCGCATTTAATTTGCGCGGGTGTGGCGGTACTAATGATGACGGTCGGCATTAACTAAATTAATGTAATTTCACAATTTACATAGAAAAAAATTTCACTTGTACGGTCGGCAAACTGTTACAGCCGCGCGAAACTTAACGCACCAGCTACCGAGTCAACCAGGCGATCACATTCGAGACCCGGCCAGTTCTGACTTACTGTCAATTTAAATACTATTTATTTATTTAATTCTACGTCACAACAAAAAAAAACGACTATAACAGCTGTACGTCACCGCTACTAACCTTGGAAATATTAAGTAAATAAAATAAAAAATTAGTATTCAAAGTGTAAAAAAATAATACAGGATCGGCAACCCTGTGGAATTTCAAACTTTCCGGTCCAAAAGGACGAGAGAAAAGGGAATTTCCCGCAGGATAAAAGGGAAAATTCAACATGGCTGACTGCGACACAAGCGATCCTTGTGGTGACAGGGGGTATTTTTGACGCAGTATGCCCCTTAGCCACTAGTTTAGCGCATTTTTTGGGGTAGGGGTCCCTCCCATTGGACTACTGATAAATAGAAATCTAATACCGGTATGACTGAGTCCGAAGCTAGAGCAATCACAATCCGTGACTGGCAGGCAAGCTGGACAGCAAGCAGCACGGCTGCATGGACCAGGCGATTAATCCCCGAGGGATTAGACATAGGAGACGTAATGACGAGTTGAATTATTTTCTATCTCAAATGTTTACCGGCCATGGTAATTTCGAGGAATACTTGTCTAATATAGGCAGGCGGGTCTCCCTAGTGTGTATATATTGCGATGGAGTTGATTCCGTAATGCATACGTTCTTTCATTGTCCTGAGTGGACGGATCACCGAATTTGTGCAGGAATTACTGGGATATTGCCGGAGGAACTAGTAATATGCATACTGGCATCGACTGAAAACTGGAATGCGGTGACCAGTTAGCAAGAGTAATCATACGTTCGAAGGATGAAGAAGGAAAGAGACGAGGATTTTAGCATAACTCTTGTTATGTCAGCTAGCAATTTCACGTCTTGATTCATGCAAAGAAGTTAAGTTTCTCACATAGCAATAAAGTCAACGAGCTACAAGTTCCGGATTAATGAAAGGATGGCCAAGTAAAGCCCTCGTTCTGTCTGAGGTGAGGAATCAGACCTGAGAGTGGGGGAAGGATAGTCGTCTGCTGAGTTGTCGTTCGTCCGTGCTCGCATGGATAGGCGGCGGTGATAACGCAAGGAGACTCCTGCTCCTCTGAGCTCGAAAGCATCCCCCCGGGGCTGAGTAATATTTAATTGTGAGTCCAGCCCCAAGAGGGGAGAAGCGATGAGAGGAGGTATAGTCGGTAGGGTGCAGGCACAGTTACACATTTATATAACATCTTGCGGAACCTGTTACGAGCTCCACACTCCCCCATGAAAGCTCCATGGGGGATACGTAACTGGTATTCCTTCGCAACTCATCGACAAAAAAAAAGGAGGGAGAAAGATTCGGATCGTACGGTTCCCGAAATCTCAAGATTTTACTTAAAGGAGTAGAATGATTTTTTTACGTAATCCTTTACTTCCATACTATTCCATGTTCTATTTAATTTTTTCTTAAACAGTAATATCTTGAGAGAATTGTAAATTTTTTTTTCCAAATTCAGATTTGAGATTTTACAATGTAGTACATATGCCTATTAAATAAAATAACTTGAAATTTGACTATGTCTGGTAGCTTGCCGGAATCCGTGGTGTGGTAGCGTCTTGGCCTTTCATCCGGAGATCCCGGGTTAGAATCCCGGTCAGGCATGGCAATTTCACACGCTACAAAAATTGTCATTTATTTCATTCTCTGAAGCAATACCTAACGGTTGTAAGTTTGATAATTTAATAATAATAATAAAAAGAAAAAAAAGCGATCCAGAAATTACAGAAAGAAGTTGAAAATATAGCGAATACATATATATATTTAAGTACTTGTATATTTCTGATAATTATAAATAAAAATTTTCTGAATATATACATTAACATAAATTAAAGCGGTAAGAGTAAAACTAAATTCGGTTATCCTTATTGTACGCACTTAGAAAGAAGAAACTCATTCAATTTCAAATTAATTTCCATTAATTTGGGTTGTAATGCGAGTTTTTTACATCGAAATCTACGGAAATGTCAGATATTCATTAAATTCCAAAAACTTCACCATCAACCAAGAAATAAGTGACAATTTTTATTTACTTAAAAACATCTGCGTTAAAAATTATTTTATGTTAATACAAAAAGCTTATATTATATATAGAACACAAATTACTAAATTAATTACGGATATGATTTTATATCAGGTCAAGGATATTTTATTTAGTGTACATTGATTTTCTTTCAACATTATAAGGAAAATGTTATTACAGTTATTATTTTAACACGGTTAGATAATATTAAAATTTTTATCTAAAACAATTCGATAACCCATCTCCGCAGTAATTCTTGTAATTTATTCAAAAACTAATTAGGGAAGTCGATTAAATTTTATGATCGCTGCTGTGATTATTCAATAATAAATAAAACAAAACTAATCTACACAATAAGTATTTTTATTATTACACAAAATTCTCTAAGCATAATAAACTATATTTAATCAGAAAAAAAGATGTATGTAGTCGAATAGATAAGTTGTAAACGAAATGACATACCGTTCAACAGTTCATCAATATTCAAAACCACGTAATGAAAAGAAGTCATCCAGAAATTACTTAAGCAAACAATTATGATATTTAAACCTTCGTACCCTGATTCTAATGAAATATTAAGTTAACGAAAACATTTTTTTTTAGAATTGAAAGAAGGAGACATCTTTCTTTTTAAGAGATTTTTTTAAAAAGTATTTCAACAATTTTACTAAATGTAAATATTACAAAGGTATTTTCACCTTTTAGTTAATTTGAGTTATATATAACTTTTTTATTAATTAAATATTTTTAGGCGTTCTGGAAATAAATAATACAGTAGGATAAGTAAAGGTTAGGTTAAGTATCAATACCCTGGGATATATGTATTTAAACAAACAATTCTCACGACCCGCAATATCGAAGTGCTGCTTGTTAAATTAATAAAACCAGTAATATTTCAATACCAAAATACTTATAGGAGGAAAACTCGCCTCCTTTAGTTATTATTTTTAGTAAAAACTAAAATTTATCAAATTTCACTTTTTCGGCGTTATACATCTCCAGAAGTTAGAAGTCCCCCTCTACCACTGTAGCTTACTGCTGTAATAGTTTAGTCGGTGGTTGAATTAAAATCAAACATATTATCTAATCAGCTGGATTATTAACATACCATATAAAAAATAAAATAAAGAATTTCTTGTCATCTAATTATTTTTGTTATTCTCTCGATTAATTTATCATTTTATCTGTAAAAGTTAAAAAATTATTACTAAACAGAAAAAATAACTAAAAAAAAAAAAAATGATAACGATTTAGTCAATAACAATTACATTTAAACATATTTTTTTGGAACGGTAGTGTACATTATACGAGACATAGACGGATCACACGAGCGTAATATGAAAAATGAAAACAGGAACTGTGTAAACCGAAAAGTACCCTTTTCTTAGCCGGAGCCATCCATCCGCCGCTACGCCATACCATTCCGTTTCGTCCACAGCCCAGAGGGTTATCAGCTACACCATCGTCTGGCTCCAGTAATAAATTTAGAACCCCACTCTCTATCGCCCTTCCTTCATCGTTCACCACCCCGATGACTACTATTACTATACTATTACTACTACGACAACCCTAACCGGCACCCGCACCCAAAGCTGGAACCAAACCCCTACTTTAAAAAAAGTAACCCCTAACGTCAGAAGAAGTTCGGACGGGTAGCTCGACGTAGTACAGTCTATAGACTGCATGCTGTTCTGATCCCCGGTTCCCTCGCTCGTTTGACTGTTTGCTAGCTCACACTGCCCTCGCTTTCGGTTGGTTCCTTTCTATCCTTAACGACTCAAAACTCACCCTCACCGACTCGTTCTCAAAACCCCCTAATACTAGTCTACAGTTGTCCCTCGTCAGTCTTTTCTCTTCAACCCTATAATATAACCGGGATCGATAGTAATACAACAAAATACAATACGAATTTTTTCGTTGTATTGAACAAAATGAACTGCAACATAGCGAAAAAAGTACATTTATTATTACAGGATTTTGAAGTTTATAAACCTTTTAAGTTTGATAAACGTTTGAAATAAGTTTCTTCCAGAAAGAATATCCGAAAATTTTTCACACGAAAAAATGTATTGTCACTTAGGCAACTAAAAAGATATTTGAAACAAATATAGAAAAATAAAAAACAAGCTTTCAATTTCGCGCGTGCACACATACACGTGCGCGCGCGCGCACACACACACATATCATTTATGCACATAATGATCCATTTGGTTTTGTTAAAAAATATTATTTATTTGAATCACAATAAAGAAAAGTAAAATTCAACGTATTTACTATATACCTGGAAATTATGATCTGCTTATCACGTGTTCAATATGACCATGAAGAAGTGTAGCAACTTCTTCAACACGAACTCCTATGCTGTTAATAACTCGACGACAGTCGGTTAACTCGTTGCACGCCTCGATGATCAGCACTTGCACTTCCATCACTGTTCGAGGATGTTTAGGGAAAATTTTCTCTTTTAGAAATTCCCAAAGAAAATAACCACACGGATTCAAATCAGGACTGTTCGACGGCCAGTTCTGTCAGAAACGATTAGAATATCGGTTTGAAATGATGACGATATCTGTGTTAAACGTTACATGCAGAAAGTCTTAAACAACATTAGCTGTGTACGGTCTGGCTCCATCCTGCATGAACCATTCGTTTTATAATCGAAACCCTTTTGCAAGAAGCTGAGGAAAAAAAATTATTACGCAGCATGTTTAAATAACGTTCACTGTTTAATGTCTGTTCAAAAAAGAATGACCTATTATCCCGTGACTTGAGATAACGGCCCGTACCGTAATTCTTGGAACGTGAAGCACCTTTTCATGAAGTGCGTGTGGTTTTTCGCAAGCACAAAAACGCACATTTTGTTTATTAAAACCCTCTTCTACGTGAAAATATGCCTCATCTTAAAACCAAACATCGTTCAACAATACGTCATGGTTCACAGCCCGTTCAGCGAATGCCATTCTTTAATGTTTGTTGTCACTGTTATTTTGTACGGATACAAATGCAAATCGGTTTTTAGAATTCGATGCACAGATCGTCTAGAAATCCAAAGTTGTGCTGTTTTGTTTTTCTTGTTGATTTGCCCGGGCTCCTCAGCAACACTGCTCTGATAACTTCGACATTCTGTGGAAATCGAACATCAGCATGCCGTTCGCGCTTCCTCTCAAATACTGAACCATCACTATTCAATTTTTCGTAAAGTCTATGTATTTTTTTAAATGAGGGTGACCGCCGAGTTTAAAATATGCACGAAACAGTCTTTGTGTAAGCATCACACTTTTAGTATCATTAAAAAACAACACAGTCTTTACACTGTTCGTCAGTCTTCCTTTATCAATCATCTTGGAACGATACAGAAACAGCGTACACGGAAAAAGCACAAACTAATAATCATGAACTGATGGCAACTTCTGGCAACACAAAACGCATTAATACTCGTAATTATTAACCTAAACAATTATTGCCAAAACAAATGTTGGATCATTTCATGCGCCACCAAGAAATGATCCATTTATTGATATTTATTAAAAGGTATTATAGAAAAATAAAAACGCAAGCTGTATGTATAAAAGTTTTAAGATTAATGTTTTTCTCAGAAAAAATACACTGTCTACACTAAAGACAATTTTAAAATATTTTTCATTTTTACTGGATTTTAGCTAAATATTGTATTAATAATGATTTATGTACTAGTCTTCTTATATTTTTCCACTTGAAAAATTCAAGATAAAAAATAACTTCAGATAAAAAATCAAATAAACTTCAGATAAAAAATAAATACACATCAATATTGTGCAGCCTTATCTTAAGTTAGGTGACAGTTTTTCACATGTTTTCTTAACATTTCATTTATTTCTAATTAGACACAGATCTCTAGCTTTCCATTTTTTACGGTGGTGTTTATCATACAGATAGCTTTTCACAAAATTTTAATAAATAACCGAATTTAAAAAAAAACTTAAAAAAAATGATAATACTTTTTCAACTTTTCCTTAAGCATGGATGTTTTGGATTCGGTACCGAATTAAAAAGTTTTATTTATTCATTTGTCATTATTGTTACGTAATATCGGATGCTTAAATACACAAGTACTCGTGAATTTCATAACCTATTCTACTCGTGAAAATAATGCAACAGATTCAACACATATGTCCTAAACTGCTTCGTTTGCGAGTTACGGCTAGTGAAAGACTTCGCTCGGATTTCAGCTACCCCGGTGAAATGAGGTCGTACTGAAATTTTTAGGACGTTAATTAAGGAGCAGAATTAGTGATTTCTTATGGTTATGACCTGAAAATCGAATAAAATAGGTCCCACAACCGTATCTGCAGTAGTCTTTGAGAAATATGGTGTGAAAACCAATAACTTGAGGTAAAAAACCCTGCTTTTTGTTTGACCAACAATAACTTTCTCAGATTGGTAATAAACTCATAAAACTTTTAAACAAAACTTGAAGAGAATTTAATTCTGTAAACAGTGGTGTAAGATAAGCTGAATAAAACAAAGAAAATTTTAAAAAATTTAAACTTATTTAAAATAGAACACTACCCAAAGTGTTACTGGTTTATAATAAATGTTCAAAAATGTGTCCATCATTTTTTACACATTTCTTGGCACGCTTTAGTATTGCTTTTGTTGCTCCTTTTATTTCTTCAGGGCTATCCTTAAGTTGCTCTGTCGCACCCATAATGCGGACAATTAATTCCTTACGAGAATGTATTTTTGTTTTGTATACAATATTTTCATTCATCTGAAAACGAGTTAAATTTACTGTTAAAATTTTTAGCAGTAAATTTTGTTTTTACATTAAATGAGTACTTTTCTGATGAATGAAGTATGTACTGTTTCTAAATAAAATTCGAATTTTTCTTACTTTTTATAGTTTTATTCAAATTATTTTATACCATTTTGTTCAGAATTACATTCTATACAAGTTTTGTTTAAAATTTTCATGTGTTTATTACCCATTTAACAAAGTTATTGTACGTCAAATATAAAAAAACAGGGTTTTTTACCCGAATTCATTGTTTTTCACCTCAGATTGCTAAAAACTACTTAAAATAAGGTTCTGAAACCTATTTTATTCGATTTTTCAGATCAAAAACTATAAATCACTAATACTGTCCCTTAATTAACGTCCTAAAACTTCAGTAAGACTTTATTTCACCGGGGTAGCTGAAATCAGAGCGAAATGTTTCACTAGCGTAACTCGCAACGAAACATTTTAGGACATATATTTAGACGAATTTTTTCCATTATTTTCACGAGTAGAATAGGTTATGAAAGTTACGGAAGAATTACGTGATACTGTTATGAATCCGGGTTTCAGTATAATGGCATCGCTACAAGAGGAAGTACAATGCGTTTACCGGTTCGCAGAAACAAAATTCAGCGACTGTTGTACCAAGAAATTAATTATACCCATATCTGTCATAGAAATTCATCGAATGAAAAAACGTAGTAAGCGGTGCGAACAGTTTTAGAAATCGAAAACGTTTTCAAAAACAATCGCCGAATAGGCTAAGAACAAGTGTTGAAAACACAGAAAGAATTCGACGGTCTTTCCGACGAAGTTCAATGCATACGGTTCGTAGTTTTAATCATTCCTAAAAGTAGCGTCCATGATTTTTTTGCAGAGATTCATGCTTATAAACTGCAGCTATACTATATTAAATTTAACCTAACTAATAAGCCACAAAGAGTTAACAACCGTGACAAACAAATTAATTAATTATTTACAAATATGCGTGTGCTATAATAAATATCGAATTTTGGGGCCATTTTTTCTCCCTATGAGCAAACTATTACGGGCATATTGTACTCGGACATGTAAGAGAACTTTGTGTTTACGCAAACTGAAAATATAGAGCCTTAATTTCCCAACAGGATGGAACCTCTCCATATCATGCTGAAGTCAAAAGGATTGCACCCAACGACTGTTCGAAAAGGCGGGATAGGCAGAGAAGCTCCCTTCGCTTGGCTACCGCGATCTGATGCCGATGGATTTCTTCTTTTGGGGTTACATAAAAGACATTGTACAACAAGAAAAGATCGTGTTATTCAATCACCTGTTCCAAAGAATAACAGCAGCCGAGGAAGAGATTCCGGCAGACGTGCTCCCCAGAGTGTAGAATGAAGTGGATTATTATCGGTATGAGATCTCAAGGCGCTCATACATTGAATAATATTAAGAGATAAATAAAAAAATTTAATTTCGCACTTTTATGTAATAATATAAATACATTAATAATTGTAAATGTAGAAGTAAATTTAATTTAAAGCCGCGGAATTCTATTTCGGAGAACAATGGCGGCTCGTAGCTAAAATTAGTGGGGTGCTGCTCCAAAAAAAGTTTTTCTGGACCTTTTCAAGAACACGGTTAAAGTTTTTTGTAAAATAAAAGAACCGAAATAAAATGAATCGAATAGAATATCTCGAAGCAGGATAATAATCTAATTCTACCCTTTATCGCATTTAAGAATATGGTAAACGGTTTTAAACACGCTGTGCTTAAAAACCGTACTCGGTTTAACCGAATAAATAAAATGTCTATACAGATATTTTTTAGTATTATTAGATAATAAAATGTCCGCTTAAAAACACTATAGTCCAATGGTGCTTAATTTAAATTTCAATGTACGAGTATACAGAAACAAATACATAATTAGTTTTTATTAATTATCTTCTCTTTCACCCTTCCAGCGTGTTTTTGGACAGATTGACCATTAAAGAGGCCTTGCTTTCCGCCATCTTCAAATCACTACTGAAAACATTTTCAACTAAACCGCTTTCATATTCCCTACACTGACTAAACTAGAAAAGGGAACGAACAAGGAACGTTCCACACACGTAAAGTAAAAATAAACTATCTTGCACCAGCACGCCAGGGTCGGCACTGCGGAAGCGACAGTGCTCTCTCCCCGCTTCCTTTGTGCGCATTCGCACAACAGCCAAATACCACGCCACTGGAACTGTGAAGCGCACAGTTGCATATAAAGATTAAGGATTATATATAGTACCAGTTTAAAGAAAAAAATAAAGAAAAAAGGATTCATTATATTAAATGTTATCGATAATATCAAGTGGAAATAGCAGATGCTGAAGTTCCACGCCTACACGCGAGCCGCCACTGTCAGAGACCTTACATAAGGGAAGGTAAAATCAAAAGACATTAGAGCTACCAAAGGAATGCTTTTTAGAATTTACTTCATTCAATTATATAAGTGTTCTTGTCGATTTAAATTCTTATACAGTATTAAGTAGGGAACTCATCCCATCCGAACAACGGAACCTACTAAGCGAAAAATATTCAACGATGCCGAAAAAATTGCGATATTCATGAGAAGGGAGTACTTCCCCGTAAAAACTTTGTTAATAAATCACTTGGGTATTCTATGGAATTAACATAATCTTAAGATGCACGATTATTTTTTAAAAAATCGGTTCAATTGTTCTTGCATGATTAACGAACAAAAATCGAGATAACGGGTTCATTAACTTCAGTTTCTTATGAAATACTAACATTCTGCCTATATAATTAAAAAAAAGAAGAAATTATTCGGGGCAATACAAACAAACAAAAATTTAGTTTATATAACGGTATAGAGATAAGGAACAACTAAAAACAAAATTAAACATTTACATGAGAATACTAAACACTAATAATAATACTCTACTAACAAAATTATCTATAATCTCGTGAAGATATACTAATAGTATGAAAAATTATACAGCCATTAATCAATGTCTAATAATCATTATCGTGATATGATAATGATACTAAAAGCCATTATTGATATCAGTAAGATATGTGTTCACAAACAGAATTAACTATACGACATACGTACATAGTTACGTTGTTTGTCAACGAATTTGAAAGTTTAACAACAAAAATAATATTAAGATCGACTGTGGTATTATTGTTCTTCCCAATCGCTTACTTAACTTCATTATTAAAATAATAGGTGCACATTGTTAGTAAGAATTTTCTTTTTCATTTTAAATATTCCTTTTAACGTATACTTTTACTCGAATTCTTCAGAATAAAGAATTCTATATTCGTGGTATTTTTTTATTTCATGAAATAGCTATCAATCGATCAGAAATAAATAAAATGACAAACGGTACTCGCTATTTTTGAACAATCCCAAAAAACCTAAATTACTGAAAAGTTTTCAAGCGGGGGTATCAAAGAATTTTCACATATTCTATAAACGAACTATTAAATATCGATTAATTTATTATTTAGTAAAATTTATTTATCCAGTTTTTGTTTAGTAATCAAGCCAAATTTTTTTATGTTTTAAATAAAAATATAAATGTTAAAATAAAAACTTTAAACTTTAATTAAAATACTATGTATTAATATACAAAAGTTCTATTTCTTTAAATTATTTTAATATGTTTTAATTAGTTTTAAAATGTACTAATATTTTTTTTAATGTGCTCAGACGATAGCTACCTAAGATGAAAGCACTAAGCAATACGACAAATAAGCCTATGTAAATAATAAAATTAATTTAATTTGATATTTGTTTATCAGAGTTCAGCAACAATACTGCGCATGAAAGAAGTATTTATAAATGTTGAATAATTAAAATAAATTTGAATTGAAGATTATGCAATAAATTAATATACAAGTAAAATAAGACTGATAGATAATATAAAATGCGGCCTCCGAGGCGCGAGTGGTAGCGTGTGGCCTTTCATTCGGAGGTACCGGGTTCGAATCCCAGTCAGAAATTTTTCACACGCTACAAAATCGTCATTTCATCTAATCCTCTGAAGCAATACCTAACGGTGGTCATGGAGGCTACCACGTTCTAGAATGTAGTAACTGGAGTTCTTAAGCAGTTACAGATTAAGTATCCTGCAATCAGAAATAATATGGCTTTCTTTCAACCGTTCTTTCGTAGCAAAAATATTCGTTTTTTATGCTCCAAAAATACTGCGGTGCCCCTTATATTAAAACACAATAACTGCAACAAAACAAACACTGAAATATTAAGATAAATTATAATGAACTGATATAAGGAAACTTCAGTACAAATAAAAATATTGTTTAACTAACAATGTCCTTGAAGCTTTGCCTTCCACTACTTACGTAAATTCAGAGAATGGAAAAACTACATTTTCTGCTCGGCAGTTTCACATCGCGCAAAAAATTATAATGCTTATCGTCTTAATTTTGAAATTTCGTCTTAATTGAAAAAATTTCCTATTTGTAATATGTAGTCAGAATATCTATAACAAGAAGCAGCCTTTTTTTTATTGATTACACAACTTTTCCGTTTCCTTCATTGTAGAATAACGCCGTAAGATTAACTTTTATTTTTATTTGGACCTGTATAAAAAAAATCAACAAATTTTTCTACAAACAAAAAAGAAAAAACCCTTCAAAAGTTTTATTAACTCTTTTTGTCATAAAGATGTTCACGATTCAACACATCCTTAATCTCAGATGCAGTTTTGTTTTTTTTTTAACTATTTTTCATTAACCTATTTTCCCCGTTCTTTTACGGATCATCCACACATACCTCATTAAAAAAAAAAAAGAAATACCTTTTTTAAAATATAAGATAATAAATGTTTTTTTTTTTTATTTATTTTTTTGCTTGAATTAATTCACCATAGAAGCTTGTAAACAGGATTATAGAACTGAATTTTGTAGCGTATGAAAACCCTTATGCCTGGCCGTGATTCAAACCCGGGACCCCCGGATGAAAGGCCAAAGACTCTACCACTCCGCCAGGAAGATCGGAAATTTCGTTTGGAGCATCTATGGATCGATTTAAAAACATTATTTTGCATTTTTTCCTTTTCTGCCAGTGCTTTTTCATTTTTTTTTTTTTTTACTAACTTCGTCTCTTTCTTTTAAGGAAAATTTTTCTCCTTTTCTTCCTTCTGATTTTTTATGAAAAGCCTTGAATTTTTTGTTTTATGTCTCAAATTATCCATTTTTCATTTTTTCGATTTCTTAAACCAGAATTACTTATCATTTTTAATTTAGAAAGATAACTAAAAATTGTTTGTTGTTAATCTGTTGTCCTCCATTTTTTTTTAAATGTCCGTAAAAATCTTTTTCTTACAGGTTCAGTTTTTTCTTTTAATTTCTGGTAAATATCTTCAGTTGATTTTAAGATATTTTATTTTCATATTTAGGTCCTAAAATCTTCTTAAAACTTAACTTTGTTTTTTAATTATTTTTTTTCTTTCCCGATTCTTTGATTGTCATAATCATTTCTATAAGCATTCTTGTCTAATGCTCGAGGTATTTTGACTACATTTGTCTTAAAAGAACTTTTATATAAATATTTTATTCAATACGCTGGTTTCATTTTATTTTCTTTAATTTTTAAATCGGATCTTTCCAGGGACTAATTATACTGTATTATTTCTCACAGATATTAAAATTTTTCAACTATTTAAATTTAATCGTAATTAGTTTTTACGGATATCTATAGTTATAATAGTCTTCATACCATTCTTTTTTTTTTCAAAGGTAGTTTTTAAGAAATCAAGTCTCGTTGAATATTAGTTTTAAGATACACTTAGTGTCAATGAATTCAAGAATAATAATTTCCCAACTAAATTATATTTATAGAAGAAAATATTTTTAAAAAGTTATTACATAATTTGATATTAATAATACGTATTATAAACTCACGTCTAGAAACACGTGAAATATAAGATTTGTAACGAGTTTAATGTTGTTGTGTGAACGAAGTTACAGGTAACAAACATACAGGGCGTAAGTGAAAAGGGAGCTAAAGAAGGCACGTGTCCTTACACAGCGCAATACAAGGAAGGTTGAACAGTTAAACATTGTTGTTAAAGAGGGAAAACATTTTTTAAATAAATTCAAATAGGTGGTATCTAATGATATTAATAAACATTAGAGCGACTCATGTAAAATATTATACATTTAAATACAAATTACAATATACAATTTAAACAATAAGATTTATTAGGTTTCCAACAGAACGTAACCTATCGCTAAGATGTTTATGTGATCGAGAAAACTTCCCGCTCTTCTTTAGGTTAAATAATTTTATTTAAGTAAACTATTAAATGAAACTATATAAAAGTTATTGGGGAAAAATAACTTTTTTTGTAACATTCTTTCTATTGAAAACTGAATAAAATTATTCCCATACAATGCACGCATCATTACCTGACTGTGTAACATCAATACTAATAATACTTTACACCTTTTGCTTTTATTGCAATTTTATTAATTTTATATAATTTTTTATATATTTGTAGCGAGCGTTACGCACGCTACAAAAATTACTTCATATATCCACTGAAGAAAAATTTGAATATAATATATTCTATTAAGTCTCATATACCTATACAACGAATTACTCGATTTAGATAATTATGGAAAAATAAAAAACAAATAAATTTACATAATTTTCCTCAATGAAACCGTTCAGCTATCTGTAAAGAACACGACTTAAATCACCAACCCTACAAATCAGTATTCAATAATAAAGCTTAAAGGTACAACTCGCTCTTGATAGTTCATTATACGACTTTTTTTCTCTTCTTTTTTTTTTATTAACTTAAGCCAAAAGATTTTTTAAATTATAAAAATGCTTTTAAAGCTTTTAAATTAAAAAAAAAAAAAAAAATGTTTTAAGAAATATATAAACAGTTTGTTCTTCAAATTAATTTGAATCAATTTTAAATTCTTCAACTACCCATAAAAATAATACATTTTCAAAACTAAATAAAATTCTGATAGCTCGAAAAGAATTAATACGATTTTGATAAAGAAAATATCTACATAAAATTGAGTATTTTCTAAATTAGATTCACGGAAACCATGTAGCTCGTTATCTTTTGCACATCCTGATTTATTTCAGCAACTCAAAACATTACTACAAGAAAAATGATGTAAAATAGGACACGGCTTGGTTTAAATTCACCCAAACATGTAAATATATATATATATATATATATTATAGATATTACACATCTAAAATTTTCCTCAAGTTTCAAAAAATAACATCAAATGGTTACCATGGACTATGGCAAGTCCCTTGCACTATGTTTGTTTCCATTCACAACTGAAGGCTAAAACTTTTTGTTCTTGATAACTGTCATTTTTTTCCTTTCAGACCATCATTTTTATTATTTTCCAACCTTTCTTCTTTGTACCTTTATCGAGCCATCTAGCAAATTTTTAATCAATCCTTCTTCTCTCATATGTCTCATCCGATTAGTATTCCTATTTTGGATTGTTCTGATTAAGCTTCTATTTTCATTTACCCTCCTCATTACTTCATTTTTCACTCAGTCTGTCCATTTAATCTTCTACGATCTCCTTTAATGCCAACATTTCAAAAGCCCCAGCCTTTATTTTACCGTTTTTCCATTGTGTCCGTGTTCACAATCATACAATACCCTCCAAAAAAGCTACCTCAAATCTAAATCCATCTTGCAGCATAATAACCGATTTCAATAACAAAACAAAAGACAAACATTCGGATCAACTGATTCCTTAATTTTAAGCGAACACAGTAAACGAACAAACATGCGCATACTAAGTTATAAATGCCTGCAACAATGTATCTAAGTATATAAATAAAATAGGCAATCTACTTTCTTCACCGCCTAGTAATTGATTATATATTTTATGAATTATTTCATACGCGAAAAGATGAGGTGATCATACAACTGTATAAGATCTCATCCAATTTCCTTTTTATATGCATCCGTCATTAATATGAGTGAAAAAAGGTTAGCGTAATGTATTTTAAGTCGCTTACAACTTCATGTTTACAGCTGAAAAACATATTACCAGAGAATAATTTTCCAGTCAGTTATAATGAAGAAATATAATTAAATGCATAAATGTAACAATTTTGTAATAAAACAACTTACTGTGACTAAATTAATTGTTTTTTTATCTACCGCACACAAACGCAGAAATAAATTTCTACAATTTAACAGTATAACCGAGGATGTATAACGAACAAGAAACAAAAACAGGAAAGGGTGGGGTATATATACTATATAAAGAGAAAGAGAAAACTTGGAGACTAGGAGGGATGAGAAGGAAGCGGATTCAGTACCCGTATTCTCTCTTCAATTTTCTATCTCATTTTACCGAACTACGATGTAGGGTTTATGAAGGATGAATGAACGGAAGAGCACAGCAGGCGAACGCTGTGTGTGCTGCGTCGAGACAGAGACAACTGCGTGACGTCACAGCGATCAATGCACCGCACCGACAGTATTTTGTGTGTGTGCGTGTGCGCGCGTGCGTGCGTGTGTGTAGCAAAGCGCGCGAGGGTGCACCACCGAGCTTCAAGTTGTTATCCGACAACAGGCTTCGTTATAATCAACGACCATCAAAATCTTAACTAAACTCATGAAATACTACACAAAGTACAAAAATCGTAATAAAATAAAACTGCTATTAAAAAAACCCCTTAGTTAGATAACAGTATGTCATAATCAGCTGAACTTGGAAAAGGTAAACAACACAATAAATAAAGAACAGTAATTCAGTGTTTCCAAGTTTTGTAATAAAAAACTAAAAGTAAAAATACTTTTTTCATTAAAAAAGTAGAACCGCAGTAAAATCGAATAAAATACTGATTAGAATATAATTACAGTTTTGTTGAATGAAATAAGAACAAACAAGAGTAAAATTCTGGCAAATTTCAGAGTTTCACCAAAATCGGTTCGACGACTTCCAGATTATTAGCGTGGGAGAGAATTCACGCTATCGAAATAAGGGAAAAGGGATAGTAAATTTTGATAAAATATTATCTTTCTTCAAACACTTTTCCAATATTTTCCCCAAAAAATCTAAAAAAAAATTTTTTTATGAACTGGCATTCCTGCATTCACGGTCAGGCTATAGATCCGGGAATCTGGTCCTAGTAATGCTATTATCGATAACTTTATTAGAATTAAACTTATGACTTATGTTTAAGCATAAAATACGTTAAAGGATGAATACGGCTTAATAGGTTCAAGTAAAAGGTACGTCCGCAATGTTCATGTCACAATCTAATAACTAAAATTGGCTTACAGTTAATAAAATAAACTACATCAGAATTAAAAGAAGTCGAAAATATTCTACCCTCGTTAAACTGCAAGGTCTTCATTTAGCCGCATTAGACTTTTAAAATTTCGTTATTATGATTTTGACATATAATTTAGTTGTTCAATCATCATAAGAGGACCGAAGCTCTCAACTTTTATCGATGATAGATAGTTAAATGAAGCAAGCTTATAAAGTAATTTCCAAGCAGTCCGGCAGCATAACAAAGCCTCGCGGATAATGAGAAACCAGTGTTCTCCAGTCTTGAAATTCAAAGATAATACAGTATCTAGTACGGCAGTCTAATACGCTATCCCCCACAACAGTAATATAAAAAATTATTCAATTCTGAACTGACAAAAATGCAGGTTAGAAATCCCCTGATCAGAAGTAAAAAAAAAAGGAAATAGATTAATTAATATTTTATTAGATCTAATAATTAATTTAATTATGACAACAAGTCTATCATAACAAAGCCCTGCAACAAGCTGCACAAGATCTAATATAATTTGCCAATTAATCTTATTCTTTCTGAAGGCAAATAGTTCTGTGCCGTAAATTGAAAACTAATGACAGAGATATACATATCGCATCAATAAAGTCAATTAAAAGTGATTTTATTCAAATCCAGATAACCCACCGGGCTGGTCTAATGGTTGATTCGACATCGCAAATCAGCGATTTCGAAATAGAGAGTTCTAAAGTTCAAATTCTAGTAAAGGAAGTTACTTTTGTACGGATTTGATTATCAGATCCTGAATACCGATCTTCTTTGGCGGTTGGGTTTCAATAAACCTCACATCTCAGGAACGGTCGACCTGAGATTGTACACAACTACATTTCATTTACACTCATACACATAATCCTCTGAAGTAATACCTTACGTTAGTTCAGGAGGCTAAACAGAAACAAGAAGATATTAATCCAGAATATTAATGTCATTAACCGCTCGTTTAAGTTACTGTAATACGTTATTTGTCCTTTTCGTGTGAAGTACAGGAGCTATCCAAACAGTAAAGGTTATTCAGTAATTTCTTTTTGCAGAGGATATCAAAGTCAATTGTTAAATTCAAAGTTAATCTGTCTTTTCACATCGTTTGCTGTAGCCTATCATCTGCAATTTTCTCATTTCCGTATTAAATGCTAACATGAATAGACAATTATTTTAAGCTGACTGGAACTTCAGGGAACGGTAAGTTATTTTGGGGATTTTCAGAGATGAATGTAAATAAAAAACCTAAATGAAGGTAGAATGTAATGTTTTGGAACGACAGAATAAACATGCATAACGAAGAGCGTGCCGGAGGATCCCCTGTTTGACCATCTGAAGGGCTTTGATCATCGGACAAAATAAAATCCTTGCGTCACCATCTTAAATTAAAAACCGATGAACGATTTGAATCTCTATTTCATTTAATGATAAAGGAATTTTTAAATGACAAGCAGCAATTCGCAAGTGATTTCGAACGGAATAAAGTTGTCACGCATTCTGGACTAATGGTAAAGAAGTAGACAAGGTTATTCTGAAATTTGCAGGCTGTTACAATTATAGTTGCCCCAATTATAAAATTGAAAATTCTATTATTATACTTATGTTTTTTGATTATAATTTACTTGTTTAACAGTAATAATTTATAAAAAAAAAAAAAACTGTATAACAAAAAAAAAGATTTTTAAACATGTTTAAAAAAAATGTATAAAATATCACACAAATTTAACTTTGTACTAGGTACTAACTTTTTTTAATCACCCCTTAAATTTACATTAAAAATTAAAATTATTCCCTCCTAATAACACTTCATTAAAGAAAGGTAAAAAAATAAATAATAATAATAAAAGTTTCGTGACGATATTTTAAAACAATAAAAGGTAAGAAAAAGTATACTTAACTTTTATTATACTTTTAGTATACTACAGCATGTCCCGTAAGTTTCCACACACAGGAAAATTTTCCCTAGGGAAAAACTGAAACTTAGCGGTTATGTGTTCTTCAGCAGTGGACACGCATCAAAATGTGTTTTCCTAACAATGGTAGTTATGCGGAGCGTATTATATAAATAAAAATAGTTTTCATTAAAAAAAAAAAAAAATTATTTTTCTACACATGGGAAGTTATGGGATAGTCTGTATAAAAAATTTAAACACGGGTAAGACAAGAAATCTTAAACACAAAACTAGAACGTAATAAAAACTGTTGTATTATATGAAATAGATTATTTCATTGAAGGATTTTTTTTTTTTTTTTTTTTTAACAAATAAAATCTTACCATTCGACCATTATGAAGCAGACCTACAGACAAGCACAGTACACAATAAACATAAACGAAGATAATATGTACTAAATAAGCAACGATTTACAGTTACGTACATCAGGTTAGTTTCCGATGGTTACACTCTATCGAACACAGTTAATTGTTAACCTTTGCTAACAGGTATTATAAACGCGTACAAGTAATAACAGTTAACAAACGATTAAAAATTTAAATTTACGTAAACCAACAAAAGAGAACGATACGGTAGTTTTAATTTACATTACTAGCGAATAAAATTGAAAAAAGGTGAGAACTCATTGTGAAAATAAATTAAAAGAAAAACTGGATTTATATTTAAGATATAAAAGATGAAAATTAATAGTATGAAATGTCCACTGATAAAAAGATAAAGAAAACTACAGATGAGAAGAATAGGCACTATCTAAGAAAGGAACGACTGCACCTACGCCTTTAATATTAAAAATCGTAGATTTATTCAAAATCTATTCCATAAAGAATCAAAAAAGAATCGAGCCGGCCTCAAGCGACAACATATAAAATGATGTTATCGCTTAGCCCTTAAATTTTTCCTCCTTATGTATGTTAAGTGCTATAACGTTAATACGTAATTAACAAGTTAACCCATGACATACGAAGTCAGTCCAAAAAATGATTCCATGACATATTTTACTGCGGAATGTGAGAAATGAAATTATGCGTTCACTCGAAGCCCACACGAATACGGATGATGTATAACCCTACTAATGAAACATTTAACTTGTTAGGCAAGCTGACTGTATGAATATATAATGGAAGTATGATATTGACAGTTTAAAGCATTCGTTCTCAAAGTGGGCGATAACGCCCCTTTGTAGGCGCTGGAGGTGTTCAGAGCACGGGGCGGTAGAAGGCCCAGAGAAAATTGGGGAAAAAGTACATCAGATTCATCCTTCACATAATTGTAAGTATAATTTTTCAATTGAAAGCTTTGTATTAATTATTGTATTGTTATATCGAAAATGCTATGCACTACATGCACTATTGTTGTTATATAACTATATAGATACAATTGGAATTTTTTTTGAAAGCAGTTTTAATAAAAATACTTCCAAATATGATTAAATATGCATTTTAATCTCTCTCGCTTAAAATTTAAGTTTCAACTCAGAAATAGGATACGCCACGTTTGAAAACAATAACTGCAATTGCTGTTTTTAAGAATGCATCTTAAAAACAGCGACTGCAATTATTATATTATTTTTAACAATGGTAAGTTTAAACATTTTTGGGAATGCTAGAAAATTTTTGATTCTCGATGTAGGCAGGGGGGCCGGGCGAAAAATGTTAGAATCAATGGTTTAAAGTAATGTACCTCTTTCTGTTGTGAAATAATGTTTCTATTCGTTAGGCGAGTTCTTGTAAAATCCATACAAATTTCAGGTGTTGAATACGTATACATTAAGAAAAAAATTGCTGTTTATAATAGCAAATGTTACTTTTTCTCTCTCTCTCTCTCTCTCTTTGTCAATGAAGTATCTTCCTAAATGAAAATAAATGTTATATTTGTTTGATACTGTGCTCCACGCAGATAAAAGCCGTTCTTTGAACGCAATCTTTAACCGCATATTCCTCGTCTGTTTTGTCTACAACATTATTGCAATCTAAATACCTAAACGTTACATAATTGCTATTTTTATTTTCATTAATGAAACTAAATAAACGAATAATAATGGTATTATTTTCTTGGTTTGCTCGATTTTAAGAGAGGTTGTTATTTTATGACAGAAATTGTATTTATGGATTATAAATTTTTATTACATTTTTGAAATATTTCATTAATAAAAAAGACAGAGTTTTCTTGATTGTTTTTCTCTTTGTTTTCAGAATTCATTTAATACTCGTAAAATAAGAGCGAATAAAAATATTTTAAACATTTCGAAGTACTTTATTAAAATTTTATTCTCTGAATGAATGAATTAATACTGAGGATAACACGTACTGAATAAGCATGAAATGGAAAGTTTATATTAAAATATGTGTAAATGTAAATTTATTTTAAACATTTTACAACATCTCACCCAACTATAATCAGTTGTTTAACAGATGAAGGTTCTGAGGTTCAAATTTTAGTAAAAGTTAATCGCTTTTATTCGGATTTGAATACAGTGGATACCAGTGTACATTGGTGATTGGGGTTCAACCCACTTCTGAGGAATAGTCGGCCTGAATCTGTTCGCCGGGACGGGGGGGGGGGGTTGCTTATTGTTTACTAGTTCAACAGCGTACTAGTTCCTAATGTGTAATGTACAAATTCGGAAAATAAAAAGGATACAAAGTAATTAAATACATAATTTTTTTTATAAACATAAAAAATATATTATGTAAATTAGACTAACAAAAATACCAATTAAATACTTAATGTTTACAATTATGAAAATAATTTTCTTTTTAAATCAATAAATGATTTATCAATATATTTACAACACAATAAATAAATTATACCATAAGATAAATATAACAAATAATGACATTTATAAACATAATTTCATATATCCTGGTCAGGCATGGCATATATCCCGGTTCGAATCCCGGCCAGGCATGGCATTTTTCACACACGCTACAATTCATTCATCTCATCCTCTGAAGATATACCTT
>JAAAKQ030464641.1:0-19569 GCA_010016005.3 Zanna intricata | reverse complement strand
AAAAAAAAAAAAAGTTTTATTTCTACTTCAGTGATCATTTAGAACTGATTTATTAAAAGTAATTTTGTTGTTGGTCCTTTAATTTTAAGAATGCACTCTCTGAGACACTCAAAGTGATACAGAATCATGAAGTTGTAAAGAAAATATAGTTTACTATCTTACGACTAATATTGATAAGTTTTTTATATTTAATTTATTAAAAATAATCTGAAAATTAATGATACACTTATTTTTATGACAAACACTAATAACTAAGTAAATAGAAGTGATTACATGAAAAAGTGACTTTTTTGCTTGTGGGTTGCACACACTGGAACTCTCAATTTTTCCTTTTTTGTCCTGAAAAGGTCCTCTGTTATAAAACAAAATTATTTCTTGTTTTTTAATTTCTAGTTAGATGACTACTCTTTCCTTTAAATCAACTCTTTTTTGTTTTCATAATTTCAACAAAGTCAAGATGGGTTTTGGCAATTGTATCTTTCATAATTGTTTTTCAATTGTTCATAGTGTAATTATGACTGTAAAAGTCCAGTTTTATTATTTTGATTGTAGTTTACAATTTTTCGTAAAGTTCTCTGAACTAAGTTGAAATTCAAAGTAATTGTTTATTTTCTTGGTTCCCAGAATTTTCTGTAATATTTTTACTTTCTTTTCTAGTTCTTTGATTAACTTTTTCGTATTAAAAGTTAAACATTCTGTAGCGTATAAACTTTGTGTTTTGATAACTATATTGCAATGTCTATTTTTGAGATTTATAGAAAGTGCTGATTTAAAAGCTGCTCCATCTTGTATTGAATTTTTTTTTATTACAAAAAATAAATTTTTGGTGTATCAAGAATACCAAGCTTATCACAGACCGGAATCCATAACCTTCTAATAAAATTACCAGTTCAACATGAAATCAATAATACATTTATATAAATAAGTATTTTTGATAATGTTAGTTATTGTAATTAAATGCAATTACTCTATCTTCAATTTTTCAAAAGTTTGTTTTTACAATACAAGATTTAGTTTGACATTGTAGTGAGAGAATATCTGTGAATAACTTAACACAATAACTGAACTCCTCACAATAATTTATTTCTCCAAGTCCTGTCACAGTTGCCAATTGTAGTGATTTGTAAATAACCAACATGATATCAAATTTCCTCACGATAATTTATTTAACCAAATAAAAACAAACACTTATACCATTTTAACAAAATCTGTTTGAAACAAATTAAACTCTCACGCAGTACAACGACAGTGTCACTGCTCGGAACTATGATACACAATTAGCCAATCCATAGTGTCCTCTTTTTGCTTATATACTGTTCATTGTACTTCTAGGAAACATTAGAAAAGTCTATTTGCTTCTATTACTAATATCTAATTTATTTATAAATACAATTAATTCAAAACAAAATAATTACATTAATTATAAAACTAAACTTTATGAATGCAAATTGCCAAATAAAAATTCGTTCTTCTGAAAAAATAGTAATACAAAAACACAACCTTACTGCTTCTATTCCATAAATTTCTGGCAAATTCGAAAGGACATGATTACATACATCAGACTGAATTATTTTAATATTATTAACATAAAAATGAAATAATATTAACAAAATAATGTTAATAAATATAAAAATGAAATTTTATTCACAAAAAAGTTTAACAATGTTTATCACTTTAATTAGTTGTATATTTATTTTGTGGAGTTCAATATATATGGGGATTTTAAATAATTTTGAAAAAACCTTGTACTACAACAATATTTGAGTAAGCACATGCTAAGTATAAAAAGGTAAAAACAGATTAAAGTAAACTTAACCATGTAAATAATGATCCCTTTAATTACATCAGTTATAACTAGTAATGAGAAAATATGTACATGCACACAACATGTTACAGAAGTAGCAAATCAAACTAAATTTTGAATCATAATAGTAAAGACAAGATTATAAAATAATATCACATCATAAAATTTTCTTTAACATTTTTAATTGAATAATACTTTGTATTAGTTGATACTGGTGTATTTACTTAGCAGAAGTAATCTATTATACTTTTCACACTTATGAAGTTTGAGGTAGGACTTACCATCAATGAAATGAAATTTATACATTTCAAATATCTCTACTTAATCTCTTTACTCTGCATCTGATTATGGCTATTTTATTTCACACTGATTGTTTCAGTTGATTTTCCTTTTCATTATTTACATTATTAATGAATTTTGCTGCCTAAATTTCAAAAAAAGCAATAAGGTCTGAGTTCTATAATTATACAAGTATTACTTAATGAGATAATTTTGTGTTTATTTCATATTGGAAAAATTTGGTACAGTCCTTATTTCTTAAACAATTACCATTTAATCTTACCAGTATTAAATGTATTGATTGCCTTTATTTTATTGTTATAGTTTATTAAATTTATTATATATTTGTATAAGTATTATATATATTTAGTAAAATGAGTACTTTAAATATTATGTTGGTAAAATTATTTTATAAATATATTGTTGTGTTCTAAAAAACAATTTTTAAATATAAATTCATTAAAAAAAGCAATTTATGGTGCCAATTTTTAATTTAAATAGTTTTTTTTAATATTGTTATCATAATTTTTACACCTTTTCTATGAGTATTAACTGGAAAGCAAGAGTCCGTTCAAAATCTGATCACAAAGTTTTTCATAAAATTAGGTGATCATTTTTCATCATTATTAAACAATCATCATCAGTAAATAAATATATAAAAGGATGTTTTTAAGAAAATATCTAAATCTAATAAAACAAAATAATTTTGTTTCATTTTTTTAATACTATAAAATGAGTATTTTTAACTGTGTAATTATAAGAGTTAAAGATACAAACATACAAACAAATGTTGTTTTAGACAATTCCAACAAAAAAAATTTGTTTAAAAATATTTAAATTGCTCAGATTGCCCTTCATGACTTAAATGCACACCTCTTACATAAAGTGAAAGCACATGCCTCATCTCTGCAAGTTGGATATAAAAATATTTACACTGTAATAATTGTTTATTTGTTTATTTATTTATACTTTTATGTTTATTTATTAATTTACTGAAGATTGTTTAACAAGTGAATGTCAATCTAATAAATAAAATTTTTGGTAAGTTCTTGTTTTCTAGTTTTTAATAACTGTTTAGTATAGTTTTTCATTTATTTTAATATTAATTAGTTAAAAATAAATACCTTTTTTTAATAATGTACTTATATTATGCAGAAAACTTAATTAGACATCTCTTGCACGTTAGCACTTTGGAGACAATAACATCTCTTGTGATGTTTCCTATTTTTAGACTGATCTATGTTGATTTTTAACACAATTTTTGTGCTGTTACCAAGAAGTTTTTGTAGAATATATTCTTCTTCACCAGAAATGATTTTATTAACCATATATTCTAACAGTTAATTTTATAAAAAGGGAGATGTTAATTTTATTTATATATTTGCATCCATTTTCATTTTTGACACTGTAAATATATAACACAAAATAGATTATACTAAGTTACACAATTTTGTTATTGTTTGATAATATTCTTTTAAGTTTTTACTATAAAAAAAGGATTGTATGTCATTTAACTGTAGAAAGAACCTATACTTAGTTATATATAAACAAAATTTGACTGTTATTTTTTGACATATCATGGATTTAAAAGTAAAAATATTTTATTTTAAACTAACAATTTGAAAAAAATACGAGATGAAAAATTTTTTGGAAAAAATTAATTAATATAAAAATTTGATAATTATCAAAGTTTTTACTTATAAAAATTATTACTAATTGTATTTATTAAATACAATTAATTTTCGTTATGTGTTATTACTATATTATTGTTTTTATTTTAAAATATTTATTAGCTTGAATAAAGTCACAAATAAAGCAATCTTATTCGTCTTATACACAAATAAAGTGTTATTCATTAGAATGGTTTTATTTAGCAATAGTATATTTCACTTCTTTTATTTTCATGAAATGAAAAATTGTGGATTTAATGGTAGAAGAGAAAATCAATCTTACATATGATTAATAGATATAGTGGTCTAAGGAGTTACAGTTTATTGTTAAGATGATTATAGTGAAATAATAACAAAGTTGTACTTTATTTTTTAGGTATTAATATTCTATTAAAAAAAAAAACAATTTCAAGTTTAATTGATGACATGGTCAATTAGCACTAAAGATGCTAACATTTTGCAGTGAACAGCTCCTAGTGTTCTAAACTTTGGATATTTAAGGAAATTGAAGATAAGCTTAGGTTCATTTTATTGACTTAACAAAGATCCAGTATTATTGTTTTTTAACTGATTTGTGTGTTTAATGATAATTTCCAGAATATTTATTCTGATTGAAATATATCCAGTAATCAAGATTAGATGTTGTAAATTTTGTATTATTTGTAATGCCTGGGAAATGTCTGAATACACTATGCTTTGTCTTTACATTATGCCTAAATGGAATATTATACTATTACGTTTTATCTTTTAAAAAGATATCTTACATATCATTACCAGGATTGTACATTACCATCATGTTTGTCTTGTTTTGTTCTGAATACCTCTCAGACATCGTTGTCTTCTGGCTCAGATTCAGTTTCTTTCTCAGCTTAATCTAATGTTACTGCCCATTTAAAGATCATCAGTTATGAAATTTATATAATTTAAATGATTCAGCCTTTGTAAACGAAGTACCAAAATTAAACCGAACAAAAAAATATAGATGGTAAAAAATACAAAAACAGGTACAATATGTCTCGAAAGGGTCATATTAATTTTCTTTTTTTAAATTAATTATGCTGAAAATAACATTTTTTTATTATATTATTATTTTGTAATCTGAATACAATTAAATAAACTGTTTAATTAAGAGTTATGTAAAATATTTTGTTATAAATGAATATTACATAAGAGTTCAATTGTACCTGAAAAATCAATATGGCCACAAGCTCCCCATCAATTATTCTTTCAGTGACTACTGTTATTTAAAGTAAAATCAAATGGAAAACTGTTTGAATGATGGGGATACCACCCAAATCAGTTAAAATGATTGTTGCCATGAAACTGTACCTGACTGAAACTTAACATAAATTCTACTCAAACTTGTTTTGATTAATTAATGATATTTATTTGTCAAAAATGTATTTCATCCTAATTTTTTATGATAGGTTAGATTAATTCTATTTCTTTTCATATTGCATTTATAATTCTTATTTTACATTAATAATACTGAAATAGTACTAATTTTATTTAATATTTAACTACTAATAATTTCATTTTAACCATTAAATTTTGACTAAAATAAATTGTTATTTTATTTTGTTTATTTTTTGTAAAGAATCCTATGAAAACTATGTAACAATTCTTTCATTAATTTAACACTGCCAGAGATTTCTAGTGAAGATTGTGGTCTATATTACGTATAAGGTGGAAAAGAAGTGTATTGGGTTTTTGCAAATATTTTACAAACTATTCTTTTTAACAAAAAATGCTTGAATGGATTTTCTAAAGATTAAATTTCCTTAAGTTTCTTTTGTTTTTATTCTGTACTACAAAAAAAAAAAATAAGATTTTACATTCCCATCCCCCTAAAACAAAAGTATGATCTTCTGTTAGATCTAAAAAATCAAATGTGGACACTACATAACTTTCATGTATGCCTGTTAAATTACATACGCACTTTTTTTTTTTTTTTTTTTTTTTTTTTTTTTATGAAAAGTACATAAAATTTTGTTTCATTAATAACATCTGATATTTTTTTGGTTTTTTTTTAATTTTTAATATTGAATTATTATTTTTGTAAATTTGTTTTTTTACAATCAGAGGTTAATAATTAATTATAAATCAATATATACAAATTTAATTTAAGGTCTGATTCGAACCGATGTGCCTTCCCCTTTTAAGATTCAAATATTTTATTAATTATAATTTTATTTGCCTATAACTCTTTTATTTGCATAACTCTGCTACTTATTTTCATTGTCCAATAAAAATAAGTACCATTTATAATATATAATTTAAAAGCTCTCAATAAAGGCTTATTATTCCAATTAAGAAAAATTTTGTTGGATTTTGGACATTTTTGGTCCAGTCCGATTGCAGTCAAAAGGGGAGGTGCACTAAATGTAACATTTAAATGTTACAACAATCCTTAATCCAAAATTTCAACATCCTATGACTAATTGTTTTTTAGTTATGACATAAATAATGTATGTACAGACATCACACTGAAACTAGTGAAAATGGTTTCAGGGACGGTCAAAATGGATATTTCCATTGAAATCTGAAAACTGAAATTTTTCATGATCTCAATAGTTCCTTTATTTCATACAAGAAAGTAAAAAGTTTGATATTAAACTAATCTTTTGTGATGAACTTGGTGAGTAAGGACTTAAGAAAAAGTCATCTATAACCAAAGTTTTAAACTAACATCAGTGTTGCCTGTAATTGACTAAATTATACACATAGTTTTGTAAAAACAAATTATAGAATGTTATTATGTTTTACTAAATTTTAAGAAAACATTTTTAATATTTGAATATTAACCTGTTGAAAGAATTTTGTTTTCTCCCCTTGAAAAAATTGATTTTTTATCTTATGATGAAATAACATTTTAAAATGCAACTTATTTTCTTTACTTCAAAAATAGTTATGTATATGCCAGATTTTTTTTACTAAACTCGCCACAAGTGAGATAACACTGAGAACTATTTTTTAAAGAATGATTGATTTCTTGCACGTTTTGCTTATAATTCTAAAATTATTTTCAGTATTTTTTTGAGGGTAAACTAAAGGAAGAAGCTCAAAACTGTAGGAAATTTATTTTTCTAAACTTTTTGTTTTTAATGGTTTTTCTTCAAATCTTAATTATAAAAATAATTACAAAAGATTAAGCATTAGAAACAAACTTCCTATGTGAGTGGAATTAAAATTGATCATAAAACTTTTATTGTTCAAAGTAAAAAAAAAAATTACAGGACTTATTTAAACTTAAAAAAAGGATTAAATTATTACATTTTCTTCTAAAATTAATCATTTTGAAATATTTTACCACTCTTTTCCACCACAACACTGATTCACCCTTTCTAAAAGGTTCTCCAGACTCTTAATAAGTAGAAATAAATGCATAAAATAAAAACTTCAAGATCTTTTACTGCACTACATAATTATTAAATATTATAAATAATGAATGTATTACTAAAAAAAAAAATCTATTTCAATGATTTTAAATTAATTGACATTTAAAGGGAATTTTGTTACTCATCACAATTCTTTAATGTTGAAATAATATTCACATTATGAGATAATCATTCATTATTTACAGTGTTTTATATTGAGTCGTCATTTACCTGAACAATGTCGTTGTTTATCTGAACATTCAAAACATAAGAATCATGAATTGTTAGTAAATAAAATTATTAATAAAATATAATTGTAAGAATTATTCGAATAATCTCAGAAGTTTTAAAAAATTATAATTATTAGAGCTAATTTTTGTTAATTATTTTTATTACTTTATGTATTGACCAATTTATTTTAAAAATCACGATTGATGAAGGTATGATTATTATTTTATATATGCCTTTTTTGGCCAATTTAAAAACTTTCTCAATTTTGCCTTTTTTTTCTATATTAATAATTTTCATTAATGTATAAAAATTAGTCGAATAAAGTAGTTCTTACGATTTCCAAACTAATTTTAAAATGAATTTATTTTTATTACAGAGAATGATTTGAAAATAATTATTTTTTTGAAACATTACCACTTATTATTTTCAGTACTAAAAATTATTTAAAAAATTTTATTCTGATTTTTAAAAATTAAAATATTGATTTTAAAAATGGCTTAATTTATGACACGTAGTAATATGCTTTGAGTGGATTTTTCAAAACTTTAGTTCAGTTACTTCAATGACTGCAATATATTTTGCAAAAGATTATTTTACTAGTGGTTAGGAAAAACTTGCTTTATATTTTATCTTTATATTTAAAATTATTGATTATTTGTTTAATTTCTTGTTTTCGTCAAATTTAGTGTATTTATAATGATATTTACTGCTTAACTCTGATTCAAACACAACAAACTTTAATAAAATGAAATTTACAGATTATAAATTCTGATAATAATTCTTTCTAACTCATCATATCATTGTTTATTTTGCACTGAAAAGTTCCTTTCCTCCTGTATGGCAAAGTGGCAACTATGTCGTAATACAGTCAGTTTTGTCAATCTGGCTTTATTTTGCCTCTCATACCATCCGATACATCTCACATTTTGCCTTTCTTAATAAATGTGTCTTTCTTCCTTTATTTCTTAATTAAATTTGTTTTTTACTATGAACGATTTCTGTTTAGCTTAACATACTGAATCCTGCATACTGAGTCATAAATTAGATGACTTCTCTCATCTAATCTATAAGATCATCAAATATCTTTACCGAACTAGATATATTCTGGCATATTTCTTTGAATTTTGATGTGGAATTTTTTTCTGTTTCATTGACAGAAACCCTGCTGCCAGTTTCTGGTAATTCTGGCCACAATTTATTCCCACATAATATCAACATTTGTTGCAGAATATGCAACTTTTTTAGTCACTTTCAAAAAATATCACATTTTATAGAGTTTTTTCTATAGTGTCACTTTGAGCTTTCAGTTACACTTGAACAATCAACTAAATCAAACAGGTAGCGTTTGAAATGCTAAACATGCTGTTGTGGAATTAGTAGTCAGATGTTTCAAGGTAAGTTGGATGAGCTGGAACATTAACTAACACTTCTAACTTCATGCCAGTTTCTTTAATTTAAAAAATTCAGCTTATAATTGAAAAATGGTATCAAATATTGTACAACAATAAAGTTTCTCTTTATTGTAACTCGAACTTTAACAAGTAAATGAGAACCACATACTGTATTATTGAATGAAATGTTATACTAATCCTTGATATAAACTGGTTAGTTCATTATGCTTGTAATGATGTCATTTTATAAACAACAAAGAATGAATTGCATAAATCACACAGAATTGAGTAGTTGCTAAATTATGTTTTTGTTAAGAATGAAAGAATAATAATTTTATTATCAACAATTTATTTGTTATAAAAACAGACTAAATAACCAATGTCAGTATGTATTGTACACTGTATTTATAAGTATGAATTATAATTTATATATAGCATTATAAAAGCATCATAAATTATATAATATAAAGTACATTATAAATGGAAATTATATGATCTAAAAAAAGAAATTATATTTTTCATTTTTATGTTTGATTATGGTGTGAATGTGTGTAAATACATGCAGATGGAGAACGAATTAGAGAAGTTCTACATGTAATTAAAATTTCATCAGTTTTCAAATCCAGTACTAATGATAATCACTATTAGAGATCTTTTTTTTATATGCTTATAATAGTAGACTGTGACAGCCCTGAAATGAGCATTAAGTTCATTAGTTTAAATTTGACTCATACAGAGGAGTTCCCTATAAAACTCTTAAGCAGTCTTCAAGTGAAATCCAATTTATATTTCAAGACAAAAAAAAGTAAATTTTTTTTTAATTCTCTACTATTTATGGTACATTATTATAGCGGACTAGCAAGCCTATTACAGGTAGTTCTTGGTGGATCAGTTACAGTACTAAAAAATGATCTAATAGGTCAAGTTGTATACCAAAGATAAAATCTATTATATTCCTATTGTATTGTTCAATTTAATTTTTTTGAAATCTGAAGTTATGTCTTCTCAAAATTTTGATGTGAACCATTTTCTTATGATTGTGTGGTAATAAAAACCAAGCTGAATTTTTGAGTATTTTATTCAATTATAATTATTCTTACTGTCTCTTTTTCTGTTTAGCCTGTGGAATTAACGTAAGGTATTACTTTAGAGGATTGAATGAGGATGATGTGGTATGAATGTGAATGAAGTGTAGTTTTGTACAGTTTCAGGTCTATCACTCCTGAGAATTATGGTTAATTGAAACCCAACCACCAAAGAAAACCAGTATACACAATCTAGTATTCAAATCCGTATAAAAGTATCTACCTTTACTAGGATTTGAACCTTAGAACTATCGAGTTCGAAATCAGCTGATTTGTGATGTCACGTTAATCACTAGACCAGCACAGTAGGATGATAATTCTTGTATCTTACTTTTGACCTTTTTACCAACCTTTCTTTTACCAACTCACTTATTTTTTCCTTTTTATTGGGATTTTTTTTCAACTCTGTACCACTTTAATTTCTCAGATCTAGTTTCTCAAATATCAAATAAACTAAGAAAAACTGATTAAAAAAATTATTAAATGGCTTTAGCTGTATTAAATATTATTTTCCCCTTTTAAAATTCTTAATCACTCTTTCTCTCTCTTATATGTATATCTGTAACATATATAATGTTATGTTATATCAAATAAAGGATTTTTTATGTACTATACTAAAATGTTATATCAAATAAATAAAATAGTGATATAACATATATCACTATTTTATTTATTTTGAAATCAGTATGATGCTTATTTATTTTTTAGTTATTATATACAAAAGAAATAGGAACAGGAACAGAATGATTCAAAAGAGAGTACAAAATACAAAAGCTTAGTAGGTTAGTAAGATAATACAGATTATAACAGAAATTATTTTTTGATATAGTTGGTAATTATTGTAAACTAAACGATTATTATTATTATTTTATTATGATGTGTGTAAAATAAAATTCATATATAAAAGAATTGAAGAGATTACATTTTTAGCATTGTTAAAATTTTAGCATGGTGATGAAACTATTTAGGGAAAAGATTTCTTATGTTGTTATTAATCCATTGACTTCATCATTCAATTACCTATTAGCTTTAAAACATTTGTTACTCATTTACTGTTAAGTACTTTATGACAATTTTAATGTTATTCTTTAGTCCAGTACATAGTATCATAATTATATTTATAGAGCAATTGGACATAGCAGTGACAAATATTTAATTTAGAAAAATTAAAATATGTGTGGTATGCATTAATGTAGTTGGATCATTATACTTATTTTGTTAATTCTACAAATTCTCTTTGATTAACTTTTACTAATGTCATATTTTATTAAAAAAAATAGAATTACTATACTAGTAATTTAATTTAATTTATAAACTATTTGTAGTACCTTTCTGTTACATTAATATCGGTACTATTTATTTAATGTTTGTAACACTTGTGGGGTTTACAATCCACTTTACAGCAAAATGGTGGTTAACTGCTAAAAATGATTTTTTACACTTCTATTTATTTTCCCTTCACTGATGTCCAGAATTTTCATCCAAAATTGAAAATAAACATGCATCTGTTAATCCAAAGTTGCTGTGATCCTCCACCACTTTAAAATTTTAATTACTGGCACTTTGCTTATTTGTTTATATATTATACATTTAAAGTATGGATTGAATTCAATTGTAATTACAGTTTTCTGATAACCTAATCTGCCTTTCTTGTAAATGAATTATTTTTCAGTATGGCCTTTAATTTCAAATAAATAACATTGAAACAGTTTTTATTTTTTTGTAAATGAATAATTCATCAACTAAGCTTGAAGCTAGTGTGTGGAATTATGGAATGAAATTTTTGTATCACATAAAACTACTATCCTGAATGAACTTATATCCATGATATAAATTATTTGTGTTGATCATTACTTTAAAATAGAATCATTATACTTTAAAATAGAAATTTATAGACATAAAATGGAAACAAATAGACAGAAATTTAAACTTATATGATTGAATTAAGATTATGCATCAATTTTGTATTTAAAGATGTCCTTCATTGTGTCGCCAAGTTAAGGCATTATATTTCTGGTGTAGTCATTGATTATATTATGATATGTCTGATAATATAGTCTGTAATCAGTGTGTCAGGAGTTTGAGCGAATCCATTTAACAATCTGGAGTTTGCCATCCAAGTTCACAGTTCAGCATGAAATCCACTCTTCCTGTTAATGTTTAAAATCCCAGGGTTTCTGACAGGAAACTGGACCCAATATAGTAAGAACAATATAGACCCAATGTAGTAAGAAATGTAGTCTGGTAAATCTGGAATAATAATTTTTTTTTAACTTCTCCCACATGTCAAATCACCATACAGTTTTCTGTTTCACTACAAATAATATACTCATACTTTACATCATGAACACTTACCGCATGCACACACGTCTGATCTGCCAAACCAAAACACAGTCAGATGAATTAAAAAAAAACAAATACATCAATTGGTCTATACTGCATTAACCATAGTGGTACAATAGTCAGACTAAGTCAATGATCAATCAATGCACAATAGAAGAAAAAATATATATGTTTATATGCTAGGTTACCCAAAATTTTGCTGCCATACTGACAATTCTGTTTGGTATACAATCTTTTTGTATTATTATGTTTGAAATATTCTTTTAAATGGCCTGTTTGCTCCTTCATTCAGCTTAGAATTAGACACTTGAACATCAATCTGGTCAGGGTCAGAGCTGATAGAAGGTCATGAGAAAGTTAAACTGTTCCAGATGTCTTTTGACTATGAACTTCACTTGATGCCAAATTAATATACATGGATTCACAGTAATCACCTTAGTGAAGGGACTCAGTGATCTGACCTATATTTGCTTCAAAATGAATATTTTCCTATATTGTGACTTTAGCCTCCCACTCTAAAGATGGAGACTCAGTGTTAGGAAAATCTGCAATCCCCAATGTAGTAGACCATCCTGCAACAGAAAGTGACAAAGTATACACCACCTTTACCACATTGTACAAATTTGTAATAGGGAAGCCCATAAATTAAAACAACTTCAAAACATGAGGATATATTTGGACAGCTAATTATTGTTAACATTTACTGAAAGCTGATTGTCAGTAGTAATTCTAATGTGTCATTATCAACTGTTGTAAAGTTTATGAGTAAATTTTGTCTCTTGCCCTGTTTATTCGTATAATAGATTAAGTTTATACTCCATGTGTAGGTAATAATAACAAACTTTGTACTTTTATTTCTTTTAAATTACTACTAATATTACATGCATTTACACATGTGTTTTTATGAAGAACATGGAATGAATAAGATGATAGGCAAAAATCCTTTTGGTAGAGTCTAATATCAGTGGACTTAAAAGTCAACATATTGATCATGCACCTTCATTAATCTTAAATGTTTGCATTTGCATATTATTTGTAGTGTTTTGGAAAAGCTTAAAAATAATAATAATTATAGAATTTTATTTCTATTGTACCTGAAATAATCATGATTTTTACAGAAGCAATATTATCTAATGGTTTCTAATCCTTTTTACAATTATATTTTTTATTATATCATATTACATTTAAGAGAGATTAGGGATCAACTTTATATGATAGGCACTTCACCCACTAGACTTATTTTTTGGGCAGCAGACATGAAACAAGAGTTCCCAAATTGGACCATAATAGCAACCAGCAGATCACTCTAAAGATGAACTGGTTGAGTAAATTGTGACCTACCTTCTTTCTGTGAAAAAGATTAAGGAAAAGGAAATAATCTACCCTTAGAAAGTAAAAAATGAGACAAAGAAGTCCACTCAAAGAGTACCCCAATATACTTATCTCGGTTATTCTTGGAGATTGTATATCTTTAACCTGATAGATACAATGCATTACTGATCAGCAACTGTTTTGTTGACTGGTCAAAATGTATCTTCACAAAATTGTTTTTCTAGAAGATATTAGAAAGCAAACATGAAATGAACTGTTTAGGTAGACCCTAAGCTTAGAATTTTATTTTCTTAACGATGTAAAAAGTATGCGATAAAGGAAAAATTTTAAAAACAAAATATTGTATGAAGAAAATAGTCCTTTTGTAGTGTGGTATATTATAAAAAAGAAAAATAAACATTATCAAGGAAATCCATTCTTGGTTAGAAGTGACCAAAGTGAAACCGTATTGCATTACAAATATATATTATGTTTCTGGAACTGTTCTATAGTTTACTAGTTTTTGTATAAAGAATAGGGTTATCTTTGACCTAAGTCTCTTTCTTTTTGGACTCAAATTTCTGTAGTTGTAATTATGGCCTTGATATCATTTTATTTGATTGTTATACTGTATTTGTAATTAAAAAAGTATTAATTAATTAATGCAGTATGCCACCAATAGACTAAAATATAAATTTTCTCTCTTTTGCTCAATTAAAGAATTTATAGAAATATAAAAGATAACAAATATATTGATGGTGTTTTTTTTTTATAACTGAAATAAATTTATGACAACTTTTCTTTTATAAATAATAATTTTATTATATATTTATTTATTTTTTTAATTTTAGGATATGTATATCATTTATGCTGTCTTCCAGTTATAAAAAGCTTTCAGAACTGAAAAAAAAAAGATGTATTAAATTAATTTCTGTGCATTAATAGTGAAAAATATTATTATTATTATTTGTAATGATATTCTAAAAAATTAATGTAGCCTAACAAAGTACGTTTATCAAGTTGAAGAGATGACACTTACAATTTGGAACTTTAGCCTTTGAAGAATCAACTGTAGATTAAATACCTAATTAAAAAATTTATGCCAATCAGTTTTTAAAATTAACTGAAATTCTGCTAACTCTATAAAAAATTTATCACTTAAAAATTATTTAAATCTAATTTTTGCTAAACTTAACTGTGTTTTTAACTTACCAAGAAATTTTTTTTTATTATCACAGTTTTACTTTTTTAATTTAAACTTTATTAACATTTAAGCCTAGATTATGGAACCTCTTAGGAAACGTCAGAGTTATAATGCAGTTGTCAAGATCTAGGTTGTTCACTAATTAATCTTTTTTAAACAGATTCAGGTTCCTTCAATATATTACTGTAAAAAACTATAAATTCCAGAGCATGTTAAATCTTATACTGTCCTCGTATTGTAATTTGAGTTATTCTAAGAGAAACGCATTATTGATGTTATGTTAGCAGATTCTCAATCTGTTTAAATAATAAAATTAAAGAGGTAAAACAAATTGTTCTAGGGCAATTAAATAAAAAAACAAAATACCAACTCTTTCTCTTACAAGATTAGATTTTAATAACAGTATAAAAACCTGTTATTTTAATTGGTCCCATGAATAGGACATTTAAGTTTAGATAAATTTAATTCATTTAACTGTTGAACTACAGCAAATGTTCTGTATTTTACCTCTAGTTTATGGTTAATTAATTTTCAAAAAATTTAATTTACAAATTTTCCAAATGGTCTCAGCAACTTATATTTGGATAATAAATGCAAAATAAACATTAGAATAATTTAATTTTGTAAATTTTCAATTTACAAAAATTTTAAGTTATTTAATTTGAATTTTTTCTTAAATTTATATTATTTATGTGATAAGGCTAATAAATATAAGAATTATCAGTTAAATATCATAATATATTGTTAAAGTAACTTGTCATATCAAGGTTTGAAAAGTAGAAACAATTTTATTCAGCTTTTATAAACCGTGTTTGATCTGAATTAGTCTCGATTATCTATGTTTTACAACATAAAACATCTGATGGTTTTTATCAAACCATAATTTCAAATTAAATAAAATATTCAAAATAAATATTTAATAATACTTTTAGAAATTCATTATTTTTAGAAAACCATCTAAAGAACATTTTTTTCTAATTGTGTTTTTTATATTATTATATTTAAAATTGTTGTAGATTATTTTCTTCTGCTAATAATGATTGCTCACTCTTATTAAACATACATTTAAAATAATTATATGTATATAACATATTAAAAGTATACAAAACTGTATTTATGATATGGTGGCAAATATTTTATTTACTTTAGTGTATTAAAAAAACAGATTTAAACACAATTGCTGATTTTAAGAAAAAAGTTTCTATAATACATTATTTATAATTGATTTGTTTATTATAATTTAAATGTAATTAATTTGTTACTTATGTAAAATCACACTTTTAGTTACCCAAATGAAATTTCTGTTTTCTCAATTTTATGTATTTATTATAAAGTAGTTAACATTTATATTTTAAGGATATTCTATTTCTTTACATTTAGTGAACATTAATTATTTGTATTTTACAAATTCATGATGTAACATATTTTATACAAATTTTTGGATGTTTTTTTCCTTAAATTTGAGATGTAATACAAGGAAACTGTATGTCATGAAACTCATTTACACAAAAGTATTGTATAATACTTATTTGTAATTAATGAGCTGTACAGTACTGTTGTCTTATATTTTAAATCTTAAACTCATTTGATCATAAAAGCTTTGTAATATTGTTTTATACTTTGGAGACATTTTTTTATTTATTATTCAATATGACTACTATTTGATCTGTAAAAAGTAATGTATTTGTTGTTCAGTACTTTTTAACCCAAATTAATTTTCTTTCTTTTCCAAATCTAATTTCAGTACATATACAAGATTACAATAAATTATTTCTTTAGAATAAATGATAAAAATACTAAGTAAATTTTACTCATTCTCTGTAGCTATCTGTGAGTCAGCGGAAAGAAGTTTGTATACAAGGTGATCAACAAAATATTGTGATTAAATAATAAAAGATTTAATTATGTCATGTAAAAAAATAATTACACATAAAAAACAACAGACATTTAATGTCTTTTTTAACTTTTTTTATAAATTAATTCATTTCAATGTTTCTCAGGCTATTCATTTCAATGTTTCATATTTAGGCTATGTTTTTATTGTAGCCTCCAGAAGAAAGATCTGAAGGCATAAGATCGGAACTTTTTATTGGGCAGGACTCCATAATGCCTCTCCAAACCCAATCAATCAGGGAACTTATCAATGAGTGCATCTCAAATATTGAAACTATAATGGATTTGTGCAATGTCTTCCTGAAAGATGACCTGTCTTCCACTGTTCTTAATAATATTAACAATCAAATGAAGTAAAGTTTTCTAACATAGTCAAGTGTTGACTATAATTATTACGTGTTTATTTTTTATTTTTTTTAGCAAACAATTGACTCGCTAAAACAATCATGCGTTATTCCATGTCATAAGTTTACATTAGAAAAATCACAATTGCAGTAAATAATTCCATTTGGATAATGAAACATCTCCCCAGGTCAAATTGTGATATTTGTCGCATCCATTTATATGTAAAGTAGACTCATCAGAAAATAAAACTATTAACAAAGTGATATAATCATTATTAACTCTACTTAGCATTTATTTAAAGAATTCAAATTTGAATTTTATAGGTATGTTATTTCAAATGTTTATGATTCATATTTTTTGGTTAGTCTTTTTATTAGGCATATTAAGCTCAAAGTTGTGATTTGTGATCACTGTACGTATACACTGGATATATATACACGCGCACACACACATACAATTGTGTCACTGATGCTCCACATTTCCTTCTGGTATAGCAAATTAGTCAAGAAATTTCTTAATTTTTCCACTTCCTGTTTCTTTAAACTGATTAACTACCAAATTACAGTTGTATCTTTAAAAGCATTAACATAATTATGTTAATTTGTTAAACTGTTAAAATTGATTTAAATTCACAATACCTATTATACTATGTGCTTTCAATCATTGCATTGTTACATTGCACGGACTGAGCTGGCAATTGATAGGTTGGCTAGTAAATATTATTAAGCATATTAAAGGTCACTGCTGAAGTAAAAATTTAATTGTGGAAATTCAACTACAAACGTAAATCATTTTACCAGTTAGAACAAAAATATTATTTCTTTGCATAACCAATTAGGAATTTCATCGTAGATGTGAAAATGAAAGATTCAGTCATCCATAATCCATCATCATTTCTTTTCAAGAAAAAAAATTTACATCAAAAGAAAACAAAATATTTGTTTTCTTCAGATTATAAACTAAATGTTTACTTTTTTAATAACAAAATTTACTTTATCGCTATTAATTTTGCATTTTTGGATTTTCGGTCAAAGATCCAGTCTCAGGTGAATCAATCTACTAAATTTTACTTATATTTTAAGATTTATTTAATAATAATACATTCATATAATAAACAAGCTCTTAAAGGTAACAATATTACTTTTAGATGTATCTTGTTTCCTGTAAAATTGATACCATTAAACAGTTTTTTAAAAATCTTTTTAAATGTTTATAAAAATGGCCATTTCCAGCAGACAACTTGTAAATTATACTTTCTCACTGTATGTTATATATTACATCATGATTTAAACAAATTAAAACAATTGGCTCATAATAAAAATAAAACTAAAAAATTTAACTCATTACTATAATAACAAGATTATTGTTTGTTATTAGAAAACTCAACTGAGTGATCTGTTTGGTAACTAATTGAATTTAATACACAACAAATACTTTTTTTATTTAAATGAATTTTTTTTGTTCAAAGAGTTTTTTTTTAATAAAGTGATCAAAATTTATAAAAAATTTTATATCGATTACATAATGTGTATATTTTTGATTAAAAGTAATTAAAAAAATAAAACGATAATAAATAATGTAAATTTAATAAATAACAAACAGTATTAATTTATGTATAAAATGATTAATATAATGTATTATTAATTAGTAATATTTGTATGTCGTCCGTGATGAATTTATATATATATATTTATATAAATATATATATTAAAATGAACTGTTTAACAGTGAAAGAATTTTTGTACTATGAACACTAAAACGTCTTCGGTATGAAATGTGTCTGAATGTAATATGTATTGATATTTGGTTTAGATTATTTATTTGGTCAGTGAAATGACAGTTTTTGGTGTACAGTACAGTATTTATGATGCGATAAGTGAATATTAGTGAAGTGTTTTATGGTTGTGTTGTATAAAACTGTGAATAATTACAATAATTTTGTTATGTATGTATGAATGCATGTATATTGGATTTACTCTATATGTATACAATGCATGATAAATGTATAATATTAATATGCTATATAATCACTAAATGTGAATACAATGATGATTTATATTCTATACATTTTTATTTACTAAATCTTTAACCCTTAAGAATTGTAATACATTTCTTACACATTACATACATTAACTGTTATTGTTTTCTTTCTTTAAATTTAATGAATTTTTAATTTTAATTGAAATTTTACAACTTAACTGAAATTTATGTACTGATCACATTAAGTGATAATGTAGGAAATATTTTAAATACTTGTGATCATATTCAAATTATGTTTCAGTTATTATAACCATTTTTTTTAATACATGCTAATAACAATTAAAATACAGAAACATTTGAAATTATAAAATAAGCCCAGGCAATGAAGGGGTGGTTTTGCTTTTTTCATGATGATTGGATGTCAGATGAGTGAGGAGGAAGGCCAGTAACTAGCTGTTCGTTAGATAGCAACGTTGGTATCCACTACACCACCACTTGCAACTAGCCAGGAAGCTAGTTACTGGCCTTCCAGGCCAGTAAAAGCTCCGTGGTGCGAGTGGTAGTGTCTCAGCCTTTCATCCGGAGGTACCAGGTTCGAATCCCGGTCAGGCATGGCATTTTTCACACACGCTACAATTCATTCATCTCATCCTCTG